>RJVU01075378.1:2262286-2273069 GCA_003731715.1 Anabarilius grahami
ATCAACACTTCTTCTCCTGTAGTTTTTACTCCATCATTTGTTTGGACTGATTACTCAGACGGAAATGAACTTGAATAGCCATCAGACATGAATCAGCACACGTGATTGAGCAGTTTTATGACTCAACTGGCAAGATAAGATCGATTTTTACTGCAGCATATTTTATAACAAAGACAGATCCTCCGAGCAGCGCCGTGGCTTTATGTGTGGTTTGTTTGAATGGAAAACAAGTCTGTGTTTCTCTCTCAGATGACGTCAGAGAAGCCCCCGTTACCTGCAGACGACCGGCGGGACGAGGCTGAACTGGGCTTAGGGGTCGAGCAGGAGGTCGTGTTGGAAACGGCCCGAGATGGCTGGGATAGTAAGGTGGAATATTTCCTGGCTCAGGTCGGATTCAGTGTGGGATTGGGAAACGTGTGGAGGTTCCCGTACCTCTGCCATCAGAACGGAGGAGGTGAGTGAGGAGGAGATCGTTTTGATTAAGCCAATATTGGATGAAAAGACTATCCTGTTAATTTTCATGTCTTTCAGGAGCGTTCATCTTGCTGTATGTGGTGTTGATGGTGCTGGTTGGAGTGCCGTTGTTTTTCCTGGAGTTGGCGGCAGGTCAGAGCATCAGACAGGGCAGCATCGGCGTCTGGAGACACATTTCTCCAAAACTGGTTGGCATTGGCTACTCCAGCTGTGTGGTGAGTAATCCCTAGCGTTATTGGTCAGTTGCGCTGGTACATGCATTGCTGAAAATATAATACTGCAATTGTGAACTTAAAAAGCAGACAAAATACACAAAATTATCATATCAGCTGTTGAATTGAATGTTTATTTGTTCTTTAAAGGATTAGTTCACTTCAGAATGAACATTTCCTGATAATTTACTCACCCCCATGTCATCCAAGATGTTTGTCCGTCTTTCTTCAGTCGAAAAGAAATGAAGGTTTTTGAGGAAAATATTCCAGGATTTTTCTCCATATAGTGGACTTCACTGGGGTTCAACGGGTTGAAGGTTCAAATGTCAGTTTGAGTGCAGCTTCAAAGAGCTCTACATGATCCCAGACGAGGAATAAGAGTCTTATCTAGAGAAACCATCAGTCGTTTTATTAAAAAAATACACTTTTTAACCACAAATGCTCATCTTGCATCGCTTTGCGATGCGCCATGCATTACGTAATCACTTTGGAAAGGTCACAGGTGATGTAGGCAGAAGTACTCCATCTAGGGCTGGGCAATATATCACATGCGATTGTCACGCGCATTTCGTCAGTAAAGCCGGTTCCCTGATTACAGCTAAATCGCCATCACCTGCTTTCAAATGGAGCGGCATTTAATAGACAGAGCCGTAGATCACTGACAAGCCACGCAATATCGCGTTCATTATCGAAGGCGATTCATCTGCGATAATGAACGTGATATTGCGTGGCTTGTCAGTGAACTACGGCTCTGTCTATTAAATGCCGCTCCATTTGAAAGCAGGTGATGGCGATTTAGCGGTAATCAGGGAACCGGCTTTACTGACGAAATGCGCGTGACAATCGCATGCGATATATTGCCCAGCCCTAACTCCATCTCATTTTCTCCTCCAACTTCCAACATCTTGTTTTACCTTTTTTTTGTTTGTTGTAAAGGCCCTTTGACTTAGTCTTTGCCCGTTCGCTTTGTAAACACTTACTCGGTACTTCTGCTTACTTCACGCGTGATTACGTAATGCGTAGAGCATCGCATCGCTGTGCAAGATGAGCATTTGTGGTTAAATTTTTTTTTTTTTTTCGTGAAAATGACTGATGGTTAATCTAGATAAGACTCTTATTCCTCGTCTGGGATCATGTAGAGCTCTTTGAAGCTGCACTGAAACTGACATTTTGACCTTCAACCCGTTGAACCCCAGTGAAGTCCACTATATGGAGAAAAATCCTGGAATGTTTTCCTCAACCTTAATTTCTTTTTAAGAAAGAAAGATATAAACATCTTGGATGACATGGGGGTGAGGAAATTATCAGGACATTTTAATTCTGAAGTGAACTAATCCTTTAATACATCTCTTTTTATTTCCCAGGTGTGTTTCTTTGTAGCTCTGTATTATAATGTGATCATCGGTTGGAGTATTTTTTATTTGGGAAACTCTTTCCGGTATTCTCTCCCATGGGAAGACTGTCCAACAGAAGGCAACAGCACTGGTAAGGATTAGGAGTGTGTGTTATGCAAGATAATTGGAGTAATATTCACTTCACAGATTTAATGAGGAACTGATGCTAGAAATGTGAAGAAAACTAAAGATGCATTTGTTGTTTTCACTCATAGTGAAGGTGAAGGAATGTGAGGCCAGCTCTCCCACAGCGTATTTCTGGTACCGTAAAGCTCTGGACATCACCGACTCCATTGATGAAACTGGAGAGTTCAACCTCATCATCACTGGGTGTCTGCTGGCCGCTTGGGTCATCGTTTGTCTGGCCATGTACAAGGGCATCAAATCTACCGGCAAGGTACTCGGAGTGTGTGTTTGTGTCGTGGATGTCACATTAGTGTTAAAAAATGTACTATTCATATGCAAAATAATTATTTAAAAATTTGATTAAAAAAAATGCAATAAGTATTTAAAAAAAACATTATAATTTTAAAATAAAAAAATACCATTTCAATGCAAATTAATTTTTTTTTAAAAAAGAAGAGAAAGTTTGATTTAAAAAATGCAATAATTAAAAAATTTCAACAAACTTTCTTTGTGTGTATTGTGTGTTGTAATTTGATTATTGGTGATATTGATCAGTATTGTTGTGTGCAGGTGATGTATTTCTCCTCTGTGTTCCCATACGTGGTGCTGCTGTGTTTCCTGATCAGAGGTGTGACGCTGGATGGAGCATCTGAGGGCATCAAATTCATGTTTTACCCCAGAGTATGTAGATGAACACATGACTGCTTTCTGCACTATGTTGAGTTGAGCTCCAGAATATGGGCAGGATTTATTGATTAGACACCAAAACCGTGTCTTCTCTGTTTTGTCATGTTATTTATTTAAAAATCAGTATTGTTTTAGTAGTATTTATGTACTGAAATAGTATTTATTAATATTTTGAATTGCCTTTTTTTTATATTTTCAATTTTTATTTTAATGTTAGTAATTTTCTGAGCCCTTGTCATTTTTATTATTCATTATATTTTTTATATATTTCTTATATATATATTTTTTATTACAGTTTTAGTTCTGTAATTTTAGTACTACAGATTTAACTTAAACTGNACTGTTGCCTTGACAATTAACTAAAATAATTTTCATTAACTATTTATATTTCATTGAATTGAACCTATTTACATTACCAAAAATGTTTTAATTTTAACTAAAACTATGACAAACACTGCTTAAAATTAATTTCTTCTTTACTATTATTATTATTATTATTATTATAGTGTGACATGTTTAATGTAACTTGAAAGCAGTTCACAATCAATTTCCCTAAGTAAGTTTAAACAAACTTCATTTTTCTCAGCTGGAGATCTGGGCTGACGTTCAGGTGTGGCGTCAGGCGGCGACTCAGGTCTTTTTCGCTCTGGGTTTGGGTTTCGGTTCTGTGATCGCGTACTCATCCTTCAACCCGCGGAACAACAACTGCCATCGCGACGCGTTCACCGTGTCCGGCGTCAACTTCATGACGTCTGTGCTGGCCACGCTGGTGGTGTTTGCTGTGCTGGGCTTCAGAGCCAAAACCATCGCCACCGAGTGTGTCAAACGGTCAGTATGCAAGTTACAAAAAATGATTTGGGATTGTTTGATCTTCAAACATATTTAAATAAATTGTGTTGTAAAATAGCTAACATGCACCATTTGATTTGTGTATTGTTGCCACAAAGCGTTAAAATGGTTACCTACCGCTTAACGATGGTGAAATTATTTTAATGCTTTAAATATAATTTAATGAATCTTTAAGATGCTTACGTGAATGGTTGTGTATGTTGCAGTAATCTGAACGCGATATCCAACGCTTCTCTTCCTGACCTCCTCATCAATGCTTCAGATGTGAAGAGCATCACATTGAATGAGTATGAAAACTGGTACAGGATTCAAGGCCAGCATCTGAAGATCCCTGGCTACAACTTCACCGCCTGCAGCCTGGAGGATGAATTGAAACAGGTACTTAATACATACATTATATGGAAATAAATTTTCTGATGAAAATGTGAGTGATGCGAAACTCGCAATGCAGTTGCATTGCTGGAATGTTTTGAGGGTTGCTAGGGCAGTGCTGGAATGTTTTGAGGGTTGCTAGGGCAGTGCTGGAATGTTTTGAGGGTTGCTACGGCAGTGCTGGAATGTTTTGAGGGTTGCTACGGCAGTGCTAGAATGTTTTGGGGTTGCTACGGCAGTGCTGGAATGTTTTGGGGGTTGCTACGGCAGTGCTGGAATGTTTTGGGGGTTGCTAGGGCATTTCTGTAATGTTTTGGGGGTTGCTATGGCATTGCTGGAATGTTTTGGGGGTTGCTAGGACAATGCTGGAATGTTTGGGGGGTTGCTAGGTCATTTCTGGAATGTTTTGGGGGTTGCTAGGGCAGTGCTGGAATGTTTGGGGGGTTGCTAGGGCAGGGGATATCTAAAATAGGTTACACTTTCTTTTTCCTTTTTTTTCTTTTTTTAAGGTGACTTAGTTACATTAATCATACTTGCTCAAATAAGTACTGCGTAATAATAATTAACTACATGTACTTACTGAAGTTACTGTTTGTGTTACTCTAGTTACTTGTAATTATGCACAATATACAGTTATTATTATAGTAAGTACATGTAGTAAAGTGTAACTACGCCACCTTAAAATAAAGTGTTACCCAAAAATATGATTTCCAGGCCTAAAAATAAAGTAATGGAAATGAATAAAGTCTGAAAAGGCCATTTCTCTGGTTATTCTCATTTCTAAAGCGACTCTCGCATTGAAGTTGATGTTTGTGTTCTCTCTCAGGGTGTTGAGGGAACAGGTTTAGCGTTCATAGCGTTCACGGAAGCCATGACGTTGTTTCCGGGGAGCCCGTTCTGGTCTGCACTGTTCTTCCTCATGCTGCTCAATCTGGGTTTGTCCACCATGTTCGGCACCATGGCCGGAATACTGACACCACTAACAGACACCTTTAAGACACTACGCAATCACAAACTCCTCTTCACAGGTAACTCTCTGTTTTGACTCTTGTTTAAGTTGTGTTTTTTTGGTTTTAATCAGTATTGTTGTAGTTTGAATGTGATTGTTCTGTTTAATCTTTATTTTGTGTTTTTTCTCTCTCTCTGTCAGTGTGCAGCTGTGTGGTGGGTTTTCTGATCGGTCTAATGTTCACTCAGCGCTGTGGAAACTACTTCGTGACGATGTTCGATGATTATTCCGCCACACTTCCGCTCATCATCGTTGTCATCTTTCAGACCATCAGCGTCGCCTGGGTTTATGGAGCGGACAGGTATCACAGACCTTCAGTGCTTCAGTGGAAGTGTTTTGTTATGTGATTTAATGCGTAAACGAGATGTATTTTTTAATGCAGGTTTTTAGAGGACCTGAAACAGATGTTGAATCGACCGGTTCCAGTGGTGTACAAGTACCTGTGGAAGTACGTGTGTCCAATTGCTATGCTGGGGCTCTTGGGTGCCAGTCTGCTAAAGATGATCTTGGAGCGCCCTACATACACCGCCTGGAATAGAGAAAAGGTAAAATAACATGCATGCTCTTATAAATAAACCATTACCTTAAACTTTAACCCTTTAAAGCTACTGTAACATATTTAATATGCTCATTTCTAAGGCCTCTAAATTATTAACATGATCAAAACTTTGTCGTCTGATAGGTAGTTTATCCTTTTTTAGCAAGTAAAAGGCCTTTTAGTATACTTGTACAAATGTCCACCACCCTCTTATTGCTGTGAAATCTTTACTGATTTTTATCAAGTAAACATAAGAATAACTTTTATAGTGTTAGTAATATTTCTAGTTGAACATTTACTGGACTGAAGCAACTTTGTTTACTTGATTATCATGTTACTTTGATTATAATTTTTTAGAAAAATCATGTTCCAATGTAACTTTCAAATTATAGGGGCTTTCGCATCGAATAGTTCTAGGAACTCCGTTATAGGAACTAGCCACTAGGATAGTTCCCCGAGAACTAATTTCTCCCCCGGGCCATGTTCCTGGTTGCATTTGCATCGGGAATAGGAACTCTGAAGCGTCTGACAGCGGCGTCTTTAAGCGCGGCGTCTTTAAGCGCGGCATTTACAAACGCTAAAAACCGGTGGATGGACGATGCCGTGATCGGAGCTGTGTTTGTTGTGTGTCAAGGGTGATAATGGAGATGGAATGTAAACGCATAATTTACGTGACTGAAAGAGCTTAAAGTGGGGCTAAGAGACGAAATCTCATATGACAACATTCAGTATTGCATATCATCGAGGCTGAAAAAAGAACACAACCCTGCAGACAACAGGTAAATGCTTTTATCGCCGTTTTCCATGTTCGTGAAGTAAATATGCTTACATGGTTTTTTAAAAATGCCGGGTGCCACTGTTTGACATGCGTTTGACCAATCAACGTACACTCACGTCTCTGATAGTTATAGTGCTGGTTTAGACTCTACTCTGAAGTAGGAGCTAATTTATTTCCAAGTTCCTGCAGTGCGAACACGGCAAAATCCAGGTACTTCAGCCAATAGTTCTAGGAACTATGAAAAGGTTCCTCCGGTGCGAAAGCCCCTTATGATCCATCAGGCTTTTGACGAAGGTTTATTTGTTCATCGCTCAATCATCATTGTATTGCATTGCATTGTGTTTTAAAACTACAGAGCTTTGATCATAAAACTAAGCATTTAAATATCATCTTACTAAGACATATTATTGGCATACAGAATGATGACTGATATTTACTTGCATAAAATGCGTATAAATATCTGCTATACTGTAAAATTTAATTGATTTACAAGCGATCAGAATTTGATCTTACTTTTTAGCCTTATAAATATCAGCATTTGCTCCAAATTGCTTATTTTTGCTCAGTTAATCCTGTGAATCAAGGGTTTTTTCTCCTCCTCGTGTTTGAACTCCATATTCTCACTATATGAGAACTCGCATGCATATGCAAACACATTTTTAGGTTTTGCTAAAGGTTTAATAAATGCCTTTATTAAAAAAAATTAAATAAAAACGTTTTTCTGACTTATTTCTTATGTCTTTGACTTTGGTTAACAATGCTTTTGTACTTTCCTCTCAGGCATCTAAAGAAGTTCTCCCTTATCCTGGTTGGGCTCTTGCTGTCCTGATCACACTCATAATTTTTGCATTCCTTCCTGTTCCGATCGGATACCTGCATTCCCTCCTCCTCGAGCGGCTCAACAAGGCGCCCACAGACACTGAGGCGAGATACCAGCCGTGTGCCACTACAGAAACGGACCTGACCCCTCTTGACACTTTTCACCCCCTGCTCGAGGGAAACCATGATTCACATTTGCAAAACGGCCACATTGAATGTCACGAGTCAAGTGTATTATGAGAAAAGGAGAGGGAAGAAACTGACATCTGTGATGGATCCATTTCAATCAAGATCATTTTATTATTGTCCTCTGCTGTTGGCAACAATCATTTTTATGTGTACATTCATACAGATGGGCACAAAAATAACTGACTTTAAAGGGTTAGTTCACCCCAAAAAGAAGATTCTGTCATCTTCATGTCATTCAGATCATTATATATCGTATTCTCGCCAGTTGCTCTTTTCTGTAAAACAGTAATTGACATCTTTTGAGCTCCAAAACAGATTGTGCGTTATATTCAAAGTCTTCTGAAGCCATACAATAGTTACTGTGTGTGAAGATTTTGCCTTCCACCTTTCTACTTCCTGGTTTAAACATGTTACACATGAAAACTTTGGTTATTTGCACCCGGAATAGCGACTTTTCTTTTTTTTGGAGTGAACTGTTGCTTTAAGTAGACGTATAATGATGGTACTGCTGAGCTGTTCATGCGCTTGCTGGGTCCAGGTGAACGCTAAGTGTGTAACACTATCGTTACAACGGTCCAATCATTTGGTTACTAATGGTCCTGCTGGTTTAGTAATGTGATGATTTTTGCATAAAGGTGTTTTATGATGGCTGTGAGCCATCGGTGTTATTTAAACTGTGTGGTACTAATGGAGCAGCCAGTGTTTCGTCTCTTTTGATGAATGAGTCACAGAGAGGAGGTAAACAGTTCAAAACAGGTATAAAATCATTGCCAAAAATTCCAAAATGATGTTAAATATTCCAGAGATGCTTGGTGCATCTACACTTTGTTGTCATGAATTTAAAACAACAGCCAGGGTCAAAGGTCATCATCAACCATGAAGGTTAATAATAACCTCAGCATCAATGTTAACATTGATCCACGCTGATATGTTCTGTGCTCGGTGTCATTATTTAAGTGGGTCTGTAAGTTAACATCTTTAAAATGCTGCATTGTGTTTTCAGTTTTGGGTGAATCTCAAGAACAACACTTCAGAAATATCTTGGTCATATTTCATCTCAATGGTCTTAAAAATAGACTTAATTGTTTATGCAAAATACGACACGGACATGTCTTCATGAGGGTAAAACAACTATTTGATTTTTTTAATTTTAATTTATTTAAATGTGAATTGATTTGTGTGTGTTTTTAACATTTTATGCTCTTTTTTGAGCACAAAATACAGCCATTGTAAAAAATGATTTAAAAAAAATGTTTTTTATGTATTTCCTCTTGTAGTTTGCATGGGACACAAATACAATTCTGGTTTATTATGAAGTATTTACATGCAACACAATTTTCAGAACAATTTTAGTTTTTTATATTGTACAGAAATGTTTCTGTTGCCTGTTTTTACCTGTAAGATGTTTTTATGCCCCTCTTTTTATTTTTCCAAAAACTCTCTCAGACGTGTTTCTGAAAGCGAACATCTGACCCGTAGGCCAGACATTTTATGGCTTATAGTCATTGAAGTAATGTTATCTTTGCCTCTCACAGGGGTTTGATGGGTCTTCTGTGTTTGTTCAGTAGCTTGAACCCTCTGTTTGTTTGTAGTTTGTTCTTGTCAGTAATAATAAATATGATGAAATGATAATTTAACTATTCCTTGTCTACAATACTTGACAAATCTGTGTTTTAGAAGGGTAATTTCTTGTCTTTGATGTAAATATCCCACACTTCAGTATATTTTCAGTATTTTATTTTGCTTTGTCAAAGTCAAACAGTTTTTCAGTTTGTGACAGACATTTTGTACAGTTTGCATCATGATGATATTGTTACTGTATAAATGGTTATTTGACCTCATATGAGCTTTTTCTCTTTTTTTACCTGTAAAGGGAATCTAGCTCTTTTTACAAAATTTTTATATATAGCCGCCTCTCATGCATGATTTTTTTTTAATCATGCATGAGAGGCGGCTTTCGCATCTGGATCGACTTCATTGCCTTTCAAACAGACTTCCTAAAAAATGTTTTTGGTGTGAAGTGGATCTGCCCATTTAGAAGTTTTTTTTTTTTTTAAGTATGTATATCTATCCATCTATCCATCTATCCATCTATCCATCTATCCATCTATCCATCTATCCATATAGATATATAGATATATAGATATATAAGGTATATCTGCTGTCCTCTCTATTCTCTAGCTGTTTTGGTGATGGTCGTTCATGTGTGTTCATCATCACGTGTGCGGGAGCTCAATGATCCTGGGACTGGTTGTCATGGTGTGAAGCTCCACCCTGGAAAGAGACGATACACAAACAAAGTGATGCTCAAAAGCTGAAAGAGATGAATCACTGGAGGAGAAAAGTTCATAAACGCAGAGATCAGAAACCCATTGGAAGGTATGTAAAACTAAAAAAGGATTCTTTAGCATGTTGTGCTCCTGCTGTACCTGAGATCTGTCTTGCTTTGAACTGTAGAATTGTGATGTATTTGTTTGGATTTATTCGTTGAGTTGATCAAGATATAAATGTGCAGAATGCTCTCAGCTGGAGACTTGTGAGCATGTAAAGCTGCAGCTGAAGTCATCATGTTCATCCATGACCTCTGATTCACATCAGATCAGGCCAGAGGTTCAGTGGTAATTCAGCAACTGAAAGGATCTTGTTTACTTTATGCACTGATTTAATTATTTGTAATTAATACAAAGAACATGCTTTGATCTGCGCATGATCCAGATTTATTGCTGATTGTTTCATATTTTATTGTAAATTTCATTTTAAGATACAAGAATATAGATCTATATATTTATGGGGCAGTCGTGGCCTAATGGATAGACTTGTAACCCAAAGGTCATGGGTTCGAGTCTCAGGTCTGGCAGGGATTGTCGGTGAGGGGAGTGAATGTCCAGCGCTCTCCCCACCTTCAAAACCACGACTGAGGTGAGACCCTTGAGCAAGGCACCGTACCCCCAACTGCTCCCCGGGCGTCGCAGCAATGGCTGCCCACTGCTCCGGGTGTGTGTTCACGGTGTGTGTGTTCACTGCTGTGTGTGCACTTGGATGGGTTAAATGCAGAGCACAAATTCCGAGAATGGGTCACCATACTTGGCCACATGTCACTTCACTTCACTTCATCTAGAATGAAAAATCATGCATGAGAGGCGGCTTTCGCATCTGGATCGACTTCATTGCCTTTCAAACAGACTTATAATCATTTCTTTGTTGTTTTAGCGAAGGTAATACTAACGACAAACCCACAGAAGTGAGGCTTTTTAATTTACTAATCAACTGGCACAACTTACCCCACCACACCTTCTAAGTGAAATTTAGAAGAGAACATTTTATGTTTAGATTTTT
>RJVU01075378.1:2291766-2354973 GCA_003731715.1 Anabarilius grahami
CAGTGTGGGTTATAATGTTCATAATAATAATTATTATAATCATTGTTATTATTATTATTAATAATTCATAATTATAAATAGTATTGATAACAACAATAATTATTTTATTTTATGACCATTTAATAACAACAACAACAACAATAATAATAATTATCATATTTTGACTAGTCAGTGTAGGTTATATTGTAATGATGAGGATGATAATAATAATAATATAACAACAATATATTTTTACGAACATTGAATAATAATAATAATGTTTTGATTATTCAGTGTTATTCAGTGTTTATAATAATAATAATATTGTATCATTGTATAATAATTGCTTAGTGTGGGTTATAATCTTCATAATAATAATAATATTGATTATCATTATTATTAATAATAATGAATAATAATATGATAACAACAATAATTATTTTAATGTTTATGACCATTTAATAATAATAATAATAATAACATAAATAATAATTTGATTAATCAGTGTTGGTTATACTGTGGTGATGATAATAATAATAATAATATTATTATTGTTGTTGTTATATGAACTCAAACATTTCTTTTCCAATAATCTGAGCTGCTCTACAAATAAATTCATACCTCTAGAGAAACATCTGAGACGGTTGATACATGAAACACATCCCTCTTCTCTGTCTTTAGGTTGGGAT
Organism: Anabarilius grahami; assembly: GCA_003731715.1. NCBI lineage: Eukaryota > Metazoa > Chordata > Actinopteri > Cypriniformes > Xenocyprididae > Anabarilius > Anabarilius grahami. The sequence continues at coordinate 2,292,435 of RJVU01075378.1, forward strand.
AATCTCTGCTCTTCCTCATCTGGTGATGACCATCATTGTGCCGATCGGAGGACAGCTGGCCGACTACCTGAGGAGTCACAACATCATGACCACCACAAACGTCAGGAAACTCATGAACTGTGGAGGTAAAGCCTTCGCATTCATTTAGTTGCTTTAATTAATCTTTTCAATGAAAAAAAGTACACAGTCTGGATGCTGCCATGCCATGTGACTGATCACACTGGAGCCTCTGATTGGCTGACGGAAGCATCTAATGTTCTGTGTGTGTTTAGGTTTCGGGCTGGAGGCCACGTTTCTTCTGGTGGTGGGTTTCTCTCACACTAAGGGTGTCGCCATCTCGTTTCTTGTCCTCGCTGTTGGATTTAGTGGTTTTGCCATTTCAGGTAAGAACATACATTGCCTTTCAAAAACGAGGAAAGATGCATTAAATTGAGCAAAAGTGACAGTAAAGATATTTATAATGTTAAACAAGATTTCTGTTCCAAATAAATGCAGTTTTTTGCATCACAGTTTCCATAAAAATATGAAGCAGCACAACTGTTTTCAACATTGATAATAATAATAAATGTTTCTTGAGTATCAAATCAGCATATTAGAATGATTTCTGAAGGATCATGTGACACCGAAGACTGGAGTAATGATGCTGAAAATTCAGCTTTGATCACAGGAATAAATTATATTTCAGAATATAGTCAAATATTTTAAATTGTAATCATATTTCACATTTTTAACTGTATTTTTGATCAAATAAATGCAGCATGGTGAGCAGAAGAGACTTTCAGAAACATTTAAACAATCTTCCCAACCCCAAGTTTTCACTCTTTTCTTTTCAACCTTCAGGGTTCAATGTAAATCATTTGGACATCGCTCCTCGCTACGCCAGTATTCTGATGGGCATCTCTAACGGCGTGGGCACGCTCTCTGGCATGGTGTGCCCTCTAATTGTTGGTGCCATGACCAAAAACAAGGTATTGACCTTAAACTATAGACACAGAGGAAAAGAGAGTTTGTAGTGCTGGATGTGCTGACTGTCTGTTCCTGATTGTGTAAACAGCTCATGCTTTGCCTTATAACACTGACACAGATCATGTGTTATTTTCCCATCTCTCTGGTTTCCAGTCATTATATAACAGCTCGTTTTCTTTTCTTTTCTGTTCCTGCGCATCACATTTTGTTCATGCACATCGTCCCTTGCCTTTATTTCTCTCTCATTAGGGTTAGGTGGCACATATTATCTGAATATACACTTGCACATACATTATCTGAAATATTATAGTGACACATGCACTTAAATACATAGATATCTCAATACAGACTCTACACACACATAAACATACATTCTTGTCCTGTGTATTTCTCTCTGTAGACGCGGGAGGAGTGGCAATATGTGTTTCTCATTGCTTCACTTGTTCATTATGGTGGAGTTATCTTCTACGGTGAATATTTCTGTCCATTTCCTTCCATCCATCTCTGTCTAATCGTGTATATGCAATATTTAGAGTTATTGTTCAGAATGAATTTTGGTGTGTAATTATATGTGTAATATCTGTGGCACTTTGGTTAAAAGGCTGAATCTCATGACAAAATGTCAAGGTCATTTTTCACACCAAATTTTTTTACATTTTGTATAAAGAAAATGTACAAAAATATTTTCTAAAAATAAAAATATTTTATTATTAATATGTTTTATTTGATAAAATTTATTGTACATTTTTTTCTGTTATTTATTCAGTAATAAATATCCCTCTGTCGTGTTTAATTTTATTTAAACTATAATAAATGTAACAAATGTAATTTTAATAATGTATTAATGAATTTATATATATATATATATATATATATATATATTTATGCTATTATAGGATTTAATTTATTAATATTTTAAATTAGCTTTTGTTTTTATATTTTCACTTTTCATTCTATTTCAGNAGGATTTATTATAAAAAAAAATTGACATTAAAAATGTTTTTGCATTCCTGGGAATTGTGGGAATTGTTATTATTAAACATTTCATGACTATTTTTGTGAGATTAATCCTAAATGAATAAATCTCAACATAAATCATAGTAATGATGTCACTGCTAATACATTTCAGGTATTTTTGCGTCGGGAGAGAAGCAGCCGTGGGCGGAGCCAGAGAACTTGAGTGAGGAGAAATGTGGTATATTGGGAGAGGACGAGCTGGCGGATGAAACGGAAGAGCTATACCGCACAACGGGTGGCGGCGGCGGCTATGGAGCAACTATCCAATCAGGTGACCCCAATGGGGCGGGGACTGGAGGGGGCGGAGCCGGAGGAAGCTGGGTCTCAGACTGGGACAAAACAGAGGAATACGTCCAACCTGTCGGCACGAATAGCTTCCTGTACGGAGGAGAGGAGGACAGGGGACTGACCGAATGATTTTGAGGGATTCTGGGCTCAGATATCAAGCTGGAAGAAGACGGGTGGGTGGAAAACAAGGACTGAATATTCCTCCCGTGCAGAAACTGACTGGGACGGAGGAAGTGGTTTGACCCAAACTAAAAAAAAACATCATAATTAACATCAAACCTTTCTAATGATATCACATAGATTCAGCAGAAGTGTGTATGAGAGTGTGTATGTGTCAGTTTGAGTGCATGTGGGGTATGAAAGCCTAAAACAGGCTAATCTACATGACCAATCAAACGTATGGACAATCAAATGTGTCCAAACTTTTGACTTTCTGGTCATGTGTTTTAGCAATTAAAGTGATCATCAAGGTTGAGACAGTATTACTGTTATGAGATATTACTGCCATTCTGCCTAAATTGTGACAATCATGAAAATGTGTGTAAATGGTGATACTCACACATGAAATAGATGTTCAATCCACATTTGCAGAACAACTAAAGTATAATTCCAATTAAAAAACAATATTTAGAGAATTGATCTCATGTGCCAATACTGTGAGGTGTGTTTAGTATTGGTCCCTTTTCAATGAGTCTCATGTAGACAAATACACATTTAAAGGCTAGTGATATGAACTATTTGGATACATTTATAGGAGTGTTGACATATTTTGTTTTTGATAGCTAATTTTCTTTAACGATTGACTTTTTTGATCTTTAATTTGTATTTTTTTATGTATTTAATCTGTAGCCATAGTTAAATTGTATTCATTTATTCTATTGAAGGAATATTCAGCATTCAATAAAAGTTCATCTCTACCAACAGCGTTTGTGGCATAACAACGATTAGCACTAAAAATTCGCTGGGAGTTTGACTGACAGGCGATCTAACCAATCATAACGCTGAATTCGCCGTTACGTCGACAAAGCAGTCAGGGGAGTTAGTAGATTAACGTCGGTAGATTTGAACTTGAAAAATGGTGTTTACTGACGTCTTTCCGCGTTTGAAACAACATTCCTTCTGATGTTCATTCATGTTTATTTGATGCTATAAATTAACTAGTAGGAAGAGATGATTGTCGCTTTAACTGAGGCGCCTCAGCGATCTGTCACAACACATTAAAGAGCCACAAAGAGGTATTTACTGTTCAAATTTCTTTAAAAATTACAATATTTGAAAATTTGAGACTTTGTTTCATATCCAAACTAACCTGCTCTGTCTCTGTTAGTGTCCTCTTTGCTCCGCGATGTATTTTTCACTGCGTGAGAGCGGACATAGCAACAGTAAATAGAGGGGGGCGGGTCTTTACTAACAGTCAAATTGAGTGACAGAATTATTTTTCTGTGGTAATTGACATTATCCCACAAATGTTGTCAATAGAGCTTTTTTTATTGAAACAAAAACATTCCTTTAATTTCTAATTTGTTTAATTAAAACATCATGTTCAGCCTTTACTTTTTTGTTCCAAGTCGGACAAAAACGATGCCAAGCGCTGACCGTTTGCGTGGAGGGCTTCCACTCAGCTACGTGAACAACATGCTATTGAAAGATTGCACAAATAGACGAGAGACAGAACAGAAAATGGTAGTAGAGAAGATGAGATCACCCTGCAGGTTAGTTACAGTATGGTTGAAAAGAAATAACACAGTTTACCTGAAATTAAAGTCAATGTTATATTGGCACTTCCTTTCTTTCTCTCCAGCATGGCACTTGACATTTTCAATATACTCCTATTCAATCGCACATCAACAAATTAAAGGAAAAGTTCACCCAAAAATGAAAGTTTCGTCATCATTTACTGACCCTCATTATGTCGTCCTAAACCTAAAAGATTCATTTCTTCTGTGGAGGAATATTTGGCACTCTGGATAAAAGGGTGAATCTGTCTGGGTCATTTATTAAAAATCATAACATTAATTTTACATTCATAAAAATATCTTTATTAATTTAAGAAGATGAAAAATAATTAAACAAATATTTAGACAAAATATTTTGTTAATATTTTTTAAATTTGATTAATTTATTAGATATTTTTGCATTGACATTTTATCAGTAATAAAATAATTCTGTCATCATTTTTTACATTAAAATCAGCATAAATTAATTCCTACCATAATATTTTAATGAATTTTATTCATATATTTTACATATGTTTGTATATACTCCTAATACATATTGGAAATATCATTGCAATAATGATAAAACTAAGTAATTGTGGATTCTTCAAAATCTTCATATGACATCATAAGGCTGCTGTTATGAATTCACAGCAAAATCCCCAGAGTTAAATCAACTCTGCTCAGAGTACATATGGTCCCTCTCTATATAGTGTTAAAGTAGCACTGAAGCAGAGTTAAAGTTAATGAGATAATTAAGTGATTAATTAAGTGATGATTGAGCATTAGTGATGAACACCTGCTGTTAACAAGCAGAATCACTGAAGAGAAACAAGAACTACAACTGACTTCAGCCACAGCCTTAGATGAAATCAACTGAAGATAAAAGACATTAAATCTCTCAAGATCTGATTAAACAACTCCACAACTCCTCTGTGTCAATGTTATTTTAACTCAATGTAGAGAGGGACCACATGTTCTCTGTGCTGAGTTGATTTAACTCTGGGGATTTTGCTGTGAAGCTTTATGGTGCTTTCTAACCTGGAGAGCTTCTGTCCTGATTCATTATAACTGTATTTAAAAGACGTATTTTGTGCTTCACAGAAGAAAGTAAATCATTCAGGTTCGGGTGAGTAAATGATGAAAGAATTTGCATTTTTGGGTGAACTGTTCCTAATATAAATGAAGCAGATCCCATAGAAATGAAGTGATATTTCTGTGGTTCTAATTAAGATAATCTAGTCACTTAGGATGAAATCTCTCTGTAGAAGGACATTCTTGTAACACATCACTGCGGTTTGTGTCTTTTCCTTTCGTTTTGTTTCTTGGGGTTTGTTTCCTACGTATTTGTTCTATGTTGTGAAATTGTGAAAAAAAAATTGTGATAAAGCAACTTATATGATTAAACTTTATTATTGTGATTATTGTTATCATTGCTGCAGTTGACACAGAGACTTTCCAAAAATCCTGATTTCAGTTTACAGCATACTAAAACTACTGCTATATCATTATAATGCAAATCTATACAAACATTATTATTTGTTTATAACTAATAGTTATTAGATACTTAAAATAATATTTTTGTGTATGTAAATTTACAGTAGAAGGTATTCTGGGAGTTCTTAGCTACATTTTGGATTCACATTAATAATTTATGGTGTACCTATTATTAATGTGATGATAATGCATCAGAAGTGGAGTTAGGATCTGTATGAAGGGATCTGATTCTGGGATCCATAAATGATGGTCAAAGATGCAGATGTCAGTAAGTAGTCAGGAAAAAAGCAATGAATCCGTATCAGGTTACACCAGAGAAAACATTTCATTATACAATTTCATTTGAACACTCATAATTACTGTATAAATACATACAAGGAACAAGAATAAACAGTGTATAATCATTGGCAAAATCAAAATGACCAGGAACCCAAATCAATCCTGCAGTGACCTCTAGTGGTGAACTTCGACAGGCGCGGGTTTGATGATGGCCTCCAGTTTGCCTTCTACTTTTAATATACATAATCAATTAAACAAGCAGAAATGCATTGCTTTTTTAATATTCTGAACAAGTTCCTTAAAATTCTTTATGAAAAATAACATACGAAATGCATATACATAAAAGTTCCTTTCTGAAAGTGGCGTTTCTCTCTCCAGAGGATCTCCACGTTTCTCAAAAGTGGCACATTTCATAAGCTATTTGATATTATTGTCGTAAGTTAACCTTTATTATTTTCGCCGCACTTCTCGCGAGAGTTTCACCGGTCTGCATATCACCTCCATGGTCAGGATGTAAACGATCCAGGGCAGTTGTCAGTCGCCGATTCATAAGCAACTCAGCGGGACTTTTTCCAGTTGATGAATTGGGTGTGACGTGCTGTGATAGCAAGAAACAAGCAAGTCGGGTCTGCCACTCGCCTTGGGTGATGCGAGACAGGGCCTCCTTGGTTGTCTGTACCATGCGTTCAGCTTGCCCATTTGAGCTTGGGTGATAAGGTGCTGTAGTGACGTGACGAATACCATTGCGGTCTGCAAACTCTTGGAATTCTGTGGATGTGAAAGCAGCCCCATTATCTGAAACTATGACATCGGGTAACCCATGCGTTGCAAAAAGCAGTCTCAGTGTGTTAATAACTGCCGATGATGACATAGAACTCATCAGAGACACCTCCAGCCACTTGCTGTGCGCATCAACCACTATAAGGAATACCTTGCCTTGGAACGGGCCAGCAAAGTCAATATGTAGCCGGGACCATCTTTTCGTTGTCCACTCCCATGGGTGTACTTTTGCCTTAGTGGGTGCATGATGTGACATCTGACAGGCTTTGCATGCTTTGACAGTTTCCTCTATGTCTCGGTCCATGCCTGGCCACCACACATAACTCCTTGCCAGTCCCTTCATGTGTACGATGCCCGGATGTGCGTCATGCAGCATAGCCAGTACTTCTCTCCGCGCCGAGCTGGGAACAACCACACGGTTTCCCCAAAGCACACAGTTCTTATGCGCGGAGAGTTCATGGCGGCATGAATTAAATGGTCTGAACTGGCTATCTGGTATGTCAGCCGGCCACCCATGTAGTACCCAGCGTAGTACACGTGACATGATAGGGTCCTTAATTATAAGGTTAGAAATCCTTTCAGCATGCATAGGTGCATCTGGCACCATTTCCAGTAGCAATACTTCCAACGGTGGTGGAGTAACAGCGTCAGATGCAGGCAGAGGTAAGCGACTCAGGGCATCCGCGTTGCCCATTTGTTTGCCAGGTCTGTAACACAGCTCATAGTCATAAGCTCCAATGATCAAACTCCAACGTAGCATCCGTGGTGAAAGGATGGCAGGCATTGGCTTGGCATGGTGCAAGAGTCCAAGCAGGGGCTTGTGGTCCGTAAAAATCACGAAGTGGCGACCTGCTAGGTACTGGTGAAACTTTCTGACAGCGAAAACAACCGCCAATGCTTCCTTATCAATCTGGGCATAATTCCGCTCAGTGATGGTCATTGTTCTAGAGGCGAAGCAAATGGGCTTTTCCTGACCATCATTCTCCAAGTGAAACAATAAAGCCCCAAGCCCATAGGGCGAAGCATCGCAAACTACTGCCAGGGGTTTCTTTTCATCGTAATGCGTCAGCACTTTATCCGTTTGCAGCAACTGTTTCGCCTGAACATATGCTGTCTCATGCTTCGCTCCCCACTGCCAAGTAGCGGACTGGTCAAGGAGACGATGCAGGGGCTCCAAGACAGTGGCCTTGTTAGGAAGAAAACAACTGTAAAAATTAAGAAGCCCTAAAAATGCCTGGAGCTCTGTCTTGTTCCGTGGAGGCGGGGCCTTTTGGATAGCTTCACTTTTTCACAGGTTGGTCTGATGCCATCCTTATCCACACAAAACCCAAAAAACTCCACTTGGGTAGCGGCAAAAATGCTTTTCTCTTTTTTTAGTCGCAAACCAGCTTCAGCAAAGCACTTCAGTACAGCCCTTAGCCGTGTGTTGTGTTCCTCCATGGTTTTGCCTGAAATTAGGATGTCATCCAGGTATGGCTGGACACCTGGGATTCCTGCGAGCAGGGTGTCCATAAATCTTTGAAACATTGAAACTGCTGTTGACACTCCAAACCGCAATCGCCGAGCCCGGAAAAGTCAGCGGTGAGTGTTAATAGTCAGAAAGTCGGCTGACTGGTCATCCAATGGAAGCTGCTGATAAGCTTGTTTCAAATCAAGTTTAGTAAAAACTACTCCTCCTGCTAGTTTTGAGAACAGTTCAGACGCTGTGGGTATGGGGTACACATCAGGCTTAACAGCCGTATTGACAGTACAACGACAGTATCACCGCAAATCCTCAAGCCCCCATCTTTTTTTGCTACGGCCACTATGGGTGTGGCCCACTTTGCATGCCGCACAGGTTCAAAAATTCCTTGAGCCACCAATTTATCCAGCTCTTGGTCAAGCTGTGGTCGTAAAGCGAAAGGAACTGGTCGGGCTTTGAAGAAACGTGGTGTAACTGTGGAATCATTGTCAATTGAGATTGGGGGTGTCCGGCAAACCCCAATGTCCTGGAATACCTCCGAATATTCAGCCAGTATTTCTTCTATGGACTGAAGCTGTACTCTGTGCACTCCTTCAATCGATATTCCAAGGGCATCAAACCAGTCCCGTCCCAGCAGACTAGGGCCCTGGCCCCTTATGACAAATAAAGGCAGTGTTTTTTGTGTTGCTTTGAACATTACTTCCACAAATATTTTTCCTTTCACTTCCAAAGTTGCTTGTGACCACTGCTTTAGAACTCCATTGTCTGCATGCATTTCAGGGGGTTGAGAAGGCCACAGCGAGTGATAAGTATGCTCACTAATCAAGGAGCATGCTGCTCCTGAATCTACTTCCATTGTGTGTGCTTGCTTGTTCAGTATTACCGTGGCCAAATATGGCTTCTGCCCTCCTAGTTTTGATTTGGAAGTGGCACTGTAAACAGAGTACTCATTCTGTGGGTCGTGAGTTATAATGTTTGTATGTTGTTCTGCTGTGCTACCGGCTGAATCCTTGTCACTACTGTGTCTAGTCTTTGTTAAACACACCCGAGCAATGTGTCCTCTTTTTTTGCAATAATGGCATACAGCAGTGGAAAACTTACAGGCTTGTGGGATGTGCTGGCCGCCACACCTGTAGCATGATTTATCACGCTTTTTATATTCACTTGTAGCTGCAACTTTGTGTGCTGCTGATGCATGCGTATGTGCTGCATAATGAACATCATCTTGAGGCAGTGCTTCATGTTGTTGCTGACGAAGTAGACGAGCATTTAACAATGCAGTCTCGGCGGCTAGTGCCTTTTCCTCTGCCTCTTTAAATGTGAGCGTGGGTTCAGCCAATAGGCGTCGTTGTAGCGCCTCATCCACAACTCCACACACAAGCCTATCACGCAGCATGGCATCTAACTGATCTCCAAAAGCGCAGTGCACAGAGAGACGTCGAAGCTCAGCAATGTAGTTAGAAATGCTTTGATTAGGTTTCTGCTTACAATTGTGAAAATGGAAACGCTGAACTATCTCTGATGGCGCTGGACTGTAATGACGTTTCAACGCAGCTACAATGTTTGCATAAGCCACAGTAGAAGGCTGTGTTGGGGCGAGCACTGAACGTAATGTGGAATATGTTTTTGCACCACACACACTAAGCAGCACAGAACGTTTCTTTGCGTCGTCCTCAATGTCATTTGCATGGAAAAAACATTCCAGTCTTTCTATATATTCTTCAAAAGAGTTACTCGAGCATTCATCAAACTCTTCGATACGGCCGAGCATAGTCATGATTGCAGCAAAGTTAGACAAGTGTATTTCGTTCACTTTCAGAGCTTCATCATCGACTTATCTGCACACAGTCAGTTCGAATCCGCTCGTCGCCAGTGTAGTATATTTGAATGACATCAAGAGGCTGTCGTAATCTGAGAACTTTACTGAATTGATGCAACGCAGAACAGAACATACATCTTCAGCCAGCACTTAAACAGTCTGGCAAAAACACCAACTTCCCCCCCCTGGGGAAAACTACACTCTAAAAAATGCTGGGTTAAAATCAACCCAAGTTGGGTTGAAAATGGACAAACCCAGCGATTGGGTTGTTTTAACCCAGCGGCAAATGTTTGCCCAACCTGCTGGGTAGTTTTATTTAACCCAACAATTGTTTAAAAATTACTGTATTTCTTGCTTAAAATGAACCCAAAATATGTTGGAAATTAACATTTATTAATATGTTTAATAAACAAACATTTATTAATACTTTTTTTGAATAATATTTAAACAATAAACATGTATTGAATTGCTTATTAATAAATGCTCATCCTTTTGATTATTATTGTTGCCTCTAGTAATTATGAGTCTGATTTTTAATTTCCAACCTATTTTGGGTTCATTTTAAGCCAGACATAAAGTTATTTGTAAACAATTGTTGGGTTAAATAAAACTACCCAGCAGGTTGGGCAAACATTTAACCCAACTGCTGGGTCAAAACAACCCAATCGCTGGGTTTGTCCATTTTCAACCCAACTTGGGTTGTTTTTAACCCAGCATTTTTAAGAGTGTAGGAACGCCCATCCCTGTCTTCCGCCCTCTTAAAGCAACCTCACTATTCCCATATTTTTAGCCAATACACTACACATCTGAAGAAAGTCATACATCTAGGACAGCTTGAGAATGAGTAAATGATGAATTATTTTGAAATATAAATGATTAAACGTTATATCATAACTTGCTTTATTCAAACATATTTTAGGCTAAATATTGAAGAACACGTTGAGTAAAAATTTATTGCAAAAAGATTGCATATATTTAGCAAAATCCTGTTAATTTTTTCTAGCAAACAATCGAGCTACTGAATGGACACACTGACTTTTCGTGAGGTAAAATATAAATATTTCTTTGGCTGCTTTATTTTGGTCTTTCGTCAGCCTTTGGCTTCCTTAGTTGGGGACACTTAACATTTGATTTGACATTCGATATTCAACAGTATTCTTGACATTTATTCAACAGTGCTTTTGATCTGCCTGCATTGACACTATTCTTTAAGAGCTGCAGCCAAAATTATATACCAGTTATCACTGTAAAGCTGCTTTGACACAATCTGCATTGTAAAAACCGCTATATAAATAAAGGTGACTTGACTCTTTCCTCACTTAAAATACCAATTGCATGAGACATGATGCATTTCAGCAAGTTGTTGCACTGTATCTTTCAACATACTGATGCTCATTCATGTGCTATAACTAGTAGTAAAGAGAGATGATCCGTTCACGTGAGCTACGCAGATATGTCGAAATCTTTTCCTCAATGTTTCCCCTTAGGTTACAGGTAGGGTTAGGACATTGGGGGAACAGACTTCGACAGAACTAAAAGATTCATTCTTGGGATTTGTGAATCGATATCGGTTCATCAAAATGAGAATCGATTATTGGTTAGTACTGTGTTTTTAAACCAAATTTTGTGACCCATTGCATTATACGACCATAGTAGGCTTTATCACACTAGCCTATTCCTACCATCATTACAACGCCTACTATACATATGGTCACATAATTTGAAAAGTGTTTCCCACTTTTAACAGTGGGATTGTTTTTCTCCAAATGACCCCCCCCCCCACACACACTTACCTCTGGACATATTGGGTGGAGCTTGACCTAGTCCAGCTCCACCTCTGTGGACCTAATGGGTGGAGTTATGTTAAACGATAGGGTAAGGACCATCTAGCTCCACCCATTGGCTCTGCAGTTAGCAGCCTCTCTAATTTGATGGGTCACACAATTTGGCCTAACCCGGCATTCAGTTCTTCATATGGATTTTCCTCTACTGTCATTGCCTCATAATCTCTAGCTTTCTCAGGAAGCTGCTCATACCCTCTCTCTGGTTCTCCTGCCAGCATTTAGGACAAATGGAGGGTAAAAACTGAAAGAAGTTTCTGTTCCATCAGTTAATTTGGAAGAAGAGGAACGGTCAGGGACTAACATCTGCCTAAACACAAAACACTGTCACATAAAGGTAAGAAGGCTGTTGCCATAGTGTTCCATTTTTACCATAATGCTAAAGAATAGACAAAGTACGATACAACTTTCAGTCATTAACCTACTCTTACAATAACTGTTTTGTTAATAACCCTCTGTCGATCCATCTGTCCATGGGCAGGGATACAAAAATGCAGAAGTACAAACTGCAGTTTTCATGAAAGTCTTGGAGCTGTCAAAAGTCTGCAGAATTACGCTTTTTGCATCATCTGGTGGGTTTTTGCTGACAAATGAACAGGAATTTCAGGCTATGTTCCTGGTTGCATTCGCACCGGAAACAGGAACTCTTAAGTGGCCGACAGCGGCGTCTTTAAGTGCAGCATTTACAAACGCTAAAAAACTGGTGGATGCTGTGATCGGAGCTGTGTTTGTTGTGTGTCGTGGGTTTCAAGATAACAGAGATGGAATGTAAAAGTATCATTTATGTGACTGAAAGAGCAAAAAGTGGGACTAAGAGACGAAGTTTCATATGACAAGTTTCAGTATTACATATCATTGAGGCGGAGAAAAGAACACAACCCTGCAGACAAAACGTAAATGCCGTTATCCAATATGTTTATATGCTTTTTTTTTTTAAATGCTGGGTGCTGGTGTTTGACATGCGTTTGGCTGATAGCTGACGTACACTTACGTCACTGATAGTTTCTATAGTTCTGGTTTAGACCCTACTCTGTAGTAGGAGCTAATTTAGTTCCTAGTTCCTACAGTGCGAACATGGCAAAATCCAGGTACTTCAGCCAATAGTTCTAGGAACTTAAAATGAACTAAATGTTAGCTGAAATAAAATAAATTATATATATTTTTTATTTCAATTGATTGCCAAATTATGCCAAAAACAACATTTCTAATTTTCATTGAGTTTCAGTTGAAGTACTAAAATTAATAAAACTGAAAATAGTTTTTTGGACTTAAAAAAAAAAAATACTAATAAAAATGACAAAAACTGTCAACAAACAGAAGGAGACAAAACACATAACTTCCACAAAATGGTGTTTTATTTGCAGGTAAGAGCAGAAAACAAACGATGCAAGCAGATAAGTTACTAAGTTCACAGATCGGTATCAAACACTTAGCTGTGAATACCAGTTTCTCTTTTGCATGTGACGACTGGTGCAAGCTAACAGGCTGGTGACTGAAGAGGATTGCAGATTGGAACGGCAAGCAGTTTGATAGGAACAACAAGACCTGGGGCCAGTTGCATAAACCACTTAGACTAGTCTTAAAAGTTAAGACACTATTTTTTTTCTTGAACAGTGGTCCTAATTTTTTAAAGTCCGTTACATAAAAAGGTAGATTGGTGTATTTGGAATTGGAAAAATAACATTGATTACCCCTTGGTTAACTGCAAGTTGGTCAAGCTAGTTATCATTTTGGGTACCTTTGTAGCTGTAAACGTTGCTGAAACGGGAGAAACCTTTCCCGCAGTCCATCCGGCAGCTGTACAGTCCTTCTTCATCCATCTCAATATACTGGCCATTTTCAGATAGATTTTGGCGTGCAAATGAGTCATTAAAGAGTGTGCGATACCAGCGGTAAGATGTGCAGGAGGCAGGACAGTCATTGCAGGAACACCGCAGTCTCGTAGTAGACACTGAATCCACTGTAGTAGCAGGAGGCCCATCTATACCAAACACAAATAGGACTTAATAATTCAGTGGTCATTTCTGTAACTCAACTGCATATGGAGTTAGCGACATTGGCTATGGTCATGGCTTAAATAAATGGTCGACCGATATATCAACCGATATTTGGCATTTTAAAAATATCGGCATTGGCCAATATGTTTTACTGTTTGGCCAATATGTTGAAAGTGGGACTTTTATTTTGAGGCACACAGCTTGAGTCTGTCTTCGCTGCAGCCCATAGCATGATTACTTGCAGACATTACATCTGACAGTGCTCACATTCTCCGTTTTCATTAGATTGCGGTCTCTGTTTAACAGTCCTGTCTAATATGTTATTAAATAGAACTGTTAAACAAAGAGAGTTAATGGTATATGAAAAAGTATTATAACATTTGCTTTTATATTATCAGTAATTGAAAGGCAATCAGGTAACACTTTACAATAAGGTTCATTAGTTAACTACAGCATTTTTTAATCATTGTTAATGTTAATTTCAACGTTCATTAATACATTATTAAAATCTTGTTAACATTAGTTAATGCACTGTGAACTAACTTGAACATTGAACAACTGTATTTATAACTAATGTTAACAAAGATTAGTAAATACAATAACAAATGTATTGCTCATGGTTAGTTCATGTTAGTTAATGCATTAATGTTTAACTAATGAACCTTATTGTAAAGTGTTACCGGCAATTAACTAACATGAACTAACCATGAGCAATACATTTGTTACTAGTCTTCATTAATGTTAGTTAATGAAAATACAGTTGTTCATTGTTTGTTCGTGTTAGTTCACAGCGCATTAACTAATGTTAACAAGATTTTAATAATGTGTTAGTAAATGTTGAAATGAACATTAACAATGATGAATAAATGCTGTAGAAGTGCAGTTCATTAGTTCATGTTAATTAATGTAGTTAACTAATTAACCTTATTGTAAAGTGTTACCATTTTTTTATTTCCCTTTAACTGCACAGGTGATCTGAAATACAACAGGAGAAGGAGGAAGGTCTCACCTGTCATTTTCAGTGTCACCGCATTACTTCGTTGTGTACCCTTCTTGCACCAGAAAGTGGCTCTTTTTGCCTCTTTTAATTCTGCAAATATAACAGCTCTCTTCATATTCTCATCAACAGCGGGATGTATTCTGAAGCCGTTCTCTCCCCGCAACACAAAACACACCCAGCCATTCGGATCATCGTCCACCTGCAGCACCAGGTTTCTTCCATCGCCTTTGGACATCACAGCGCCACCTATAGATGGAGAGAGCTGAGCGTGAGGCTCCAGCTCTGAAAGAGAGAGATTATGAGAAACAGCAGGAGGAACAGATGATCGTGAGGGAACGTTTGGTGTCGTTTAGGGTGTTGTTCATACCCAGGACATTGATTGGTAACTTGATGCTCTTTGATCCGCCCCGCTCACATTCATACTCCCCGTTGTTATTTGATGTCACTGCTGTAAGAAGCATTAAAGAATCCTGATGTGATTGTTTTACTCCATTAATGAACCATTTTGTCGTTCCACTCCCTCCTTTACAGAGCAGAGTGATGTCATCTCCAACAAACACATCTGGGAACCTCGGCAGGAAAGACACTGAGAGAAAGAAAACAGACACTTAAGAGACACATCTTCTGTAACGCCAGGTTGTCTGATTACTTTATTATTGTGAAATATGATTGATTTATTTATTGACAATAATTAAAAACCTCAGTGATTTAATGCTGTGTACTCAAAAAATATAATTGGAGTAATTGGAAAAGTTCTCTTACTGGAATGGACATTTAAAAGGTGCATTTATACATTTATTAAAAAAGTTATGATATAGCTTTTTATTTTCGTCCTCTCTCAGACTCTTAAGGTGATGATACACGGGGCAACTTTTTGAGCAGTGTTGCTGGGCAATTTTGCCAAGCGATGTTGCTTGGGCCCTTTCCCATTGATTTAAAGTATCCAGATAGAAATTTGTTGCCCATTCTTAATAGGAAAGTGCCCAAATAACATCGCTCTGCATTGCAACATTGCTAAAAAAGTTGCCCTGTGTACCATCACCTTTAGAATTAAATGAGTTTATTTTATTTTTTTTAAATTAGCTGTTTTCTTTTTTTGCTGTTTTTTATTTTAAGGGCTTCAGTTTTTCTGTTGAGTTCAGTGTAGTTTTTGACTGTCTAATCGATGTGAAATGTGCCACAATTGATCAGGGAATCTTGTTAAAAATAAACGTAGGCTGCTGGTTTCTAACATTCAGATTCCTCAGGAGGATCTGCAGATCTTACAAAATGATCTGACATGTTTTGATTATGTAGGGGTCAGGCTGTTTGGTCTTCAGCGGACACACACTTCGGTGTTTACTTGGACCTTCTCGAGGAACCATGACAGGAGCTACTTTGGACCAGGCCAGAGCTTCATTATAAATGACCATCAGTTGAGGTACCTCATACACAATAGACATGTAAACGTACTGAGGCTAGAAACATCAGGATACTGGTTGTTTGGGTGAAGTGATGAGGTCTTCTGCATTAAAGAACTGAAGATCTGCATTTGTTTTTGCTTAATGCTGTGATTATAATAGATTTGATATAATCTTAATTATGATGTTTTGTTGTTTTAAAGATCAGGCTGATGCAACATTTCAGATGCTCTGGTCTTGTGTGCAATGAAAATGTGTGTATTTACCTTTTGGACTTTCTCCGTTGTCTTCTCTTATGAGAGCCAACAACACTGTGACATAAAAAGATAAATCAGATTATTTCTGGACTAATAACTTTTTGGGTCCAAACATCTGAGACCACTATCGGCATAGTAAAATAAAACCTGCAGCTGTAGGTTGCAAGCCTAAATTAAATCTGTTTATCCATAAGTAATTGAGTATCTTCAGAAAATCTCTTAATTAACTTTTTGAAGCGTCAGTGTGGTAGTCGGGTAGCTGTCTATGGAGGGACAGAAAGCTCTCAGATTTCATCAAAAAGATCTTCATTTGTGTTCCGAAGAACTCTATGGATTTGGAACGACACGAGTAATGAATGACAGAATTTTCATTTTTGGTAAACTATCCCTTTAAGTTTAGTTTTTCCTTCACATTTAATTTTTTAAATAAAATATTTTCCTCATATTTTGATTGTTTAATACATATATTTAAAAAGAATTCAAAATAGAAGCATTTTGAATACATTTGAATGCCTAACATTTATTTACTGCTATTTAATACTTTTTGTGGCTTCTGTCAAACTTTTATTTCATATTTTGAAATGTGCTGATATTGTGCATCATGAATTGTGCAAAATATTGGCTACAAATACAACAATTTGAAAATAAACCTTTCAAAATATCTTTGTAAAAACAAAAAAGGCAGTATAATGCAAATCTGTGTAACAAAATTATCATATTATTTCAAACATCACCCAAAATAATATAATTAATATTTCTGTGAAGTCTCCAGTGAAATTATCATCATTTATCATAACTTAAGATCAATATATTAACCAGACAAACAATACTCATTAAATAATTTGCCTCTTCTGTTGCATTAAAACTGCAAACTGGTTGTTTTGGATTAAACTTCAACATGAATATATAGAAAATATTAACAAAATCATCAGGCAATATGAGGATGCTGCGTAAACTCTTGTGTTTTTACCTGACAGTGTCAGCTGAAACCTCATGTCCTTCATTCGAACCGTGCCACGCTGTCCGTCTGTCAGAAAGTGAAATTTGAGGAATCTAATTTAGTTCACAGAACCATATTTATTTTCATTGGCATCTTAAAATTGTGTGGTTTAGCTTGAACAGATTGTCCAAAATCATGTGGCTTCAAACATTAGTCAACTGTAAAAGCATTTGTTTGATCCAGAGCAGTATCCAATTCGATCCAAGAACTGAAGGAATCATCCCAGCTAGTAGTCCTACATGATTCCTGTAAAATGAGCTTGACAGGAAGGAACATAGACTTAGCTGATCACCGAAAAAAACCCATGGTCAAGTCTACTACAGACAGTCTTGAAACTGAAACTGCACACACCTAGAGCCCTTCCCATCAGCAGTTAAACTCACTGATATTATTTGATCTGTCTTGCTCTGGAATGGATTCTCAGACGTCACATCTGTTTCTGTCCCACTGTTTCAGAAGGAAACTACCTGTGACAACAAAGAGCAGCCAGTTCATAGAGTGAAATTCTTGTAAACAGTGTTGATGACCTCTAAATCAAAACTGTGCAGTCTTCCGTAGAGCAAAGCATGCACAGCTTGGTTTTGAAACTGCTCCAAATAAATAACATTGTGTTACATAACCATTGGGCCACCACAGGAAACACAGAAAGTCTTTGTCTTCGTCAGTCCCTCTAACTTGATAAATCATTGCTTGGATCTCAGTCATGAGGCAACTGGCTCTAAACTGGTCTAAACCTTGAGTTACTGACTGTTTAAAGAAGTTCCCTTGAATTCTGCTCCACGTAACTTACCTTTAGAGGGGTGGTACACTCATGTGTATTTTTACTTGCTCTGCCAATATTTTTACTTGCCCCACAACAAAAAATTTATAAAGTAAAAGAAAAGAAAATGAGCCCAGAAAATGAGCCTAGTAATTGTTTTTGTTGTTTTTGATACATGTAACCTTAATAAATAAGTTTATGACACCAAAAGCTACTAGATTAACTCCCTTAAATTTTTAATATTGTTAGACAAATAAACAGTAAGTAATAAAATAATAACAAATAATCAAATTACAAGTAATAGCACAAATAAATACAACAGAACAAACGTTTAAATGAAACAAACGGTGCTTTTCAAGTTTTTCCATGAAGGTTTAAACAGGAGACTTTTCAGGTACAGAAATTGTAATCTAATGTATAGCTATATTTAACTATAGATTAAAGTTTAGATTAAACTTTATTAAAGTTAATCAGTCAAGAGCAGTTACAGATGCATAAATAATGTTTTGAAATGTTGAAAATATAAAACGTTAAATATTGTTATTTGAAATTATTTAAAAATGAACAGACACTTTAAAGGATTTGTCCACTTTTAAATAAACTTTTCCTGATAATTTACTCACCCCCATATCGTCCAAGATGTTCATGTCTTTCTTTCGTCAGTCGAACGAAATTTTCAAAAACAGGGTTTTGATGAAAACATTCCCGGGTTTTTCTCCTTATAGTGGACTTCAATGGCCTCCAGATGGTTGAAGGTCAAAATGACAGTTTCAGTGCAGCTTCAAAGGGCTTTAAATGATACCAGATGAGGAATAAGAGTCTTATCTAGCGAAACGATCGGTCATTTTCGGGAAAAAAATACAACCGTTTATGCTTTATAAACACAAAATATCGCCTTGAACGTACTTCCGGTTTCCGCATTCTTCAAACCGCTTACGCTGTATGTCCTACGCCTTCCCTATTCTACTTACGGAAAAAAACGAATTTGGCGCCCCGTTCGTTCCGTATATATAGGCGATATTTTGTGTTTATAAAGCATAAACGGTTGTATGATCGTTTCGCTAGATGAGACTCTTATTCCTCGTCTGGTATCGTTTAAAGCCCTTTGAAGCTGCACTGAAACTGTCATTTTGACCTTCAACCATTTGGAGGCCATTGAAGTCCACTATATGGAGAATAATCCTGGAATGTTTTCCTCAAAAACCTTAATTTCTTTTCGACTGAAGAAATGGACATCTTGGATGACATGGGGGTGAGTAAATGATCAGGAAAAGTTTATTTAAAAGTGAACTAATCCTTTAAACGTGATATTAGACCAGCCAGTAAGTGGAAGCGAATGTCATTGAGATTCAACCGATTCATTCAAACGGCAGATTCACTCAGGAAGTGTTGCTCAGAGATGCAAAACAATGATGTGGACTTTGGAACTATTTTAGTAGGCGAAATAGAGCGAAACAGGAGATTTGGTGTCTAAAATGTAAGTCACTTGATATCAAGTTAGTGAAGTGAAGTGAAGTGACATGTGGCCAAGTATGGTGACCCATACTCGGAATTTGTGCTCTGCATTTAACCCATCCAAGTGCACACACACAGCAGTGAACACACACCGTGAACACACACCCGGAGCAGTGGGCAGCCATTGCTGCGGCGCCCGGGGAGCAGTTGGGGGTACGGTGCCTTGCTCAAGGGTCTCACCTCAGTCGTGGTATTGAGGGTGGGGAGAGCGCTGGACATTCACTCCCCTCACCGACAATCCCTGCCGGACCCGAGACTCGAACCCATGACCTTTGGGTTACAAGTCCGACTCTCTATCCATTAGGCCACGACTGCCCCCAAGTTCTTGTTAATTAAACCGTATGCTGTATCAATATCACATTTGTAATCATGCTGATATATGGAGAAAAACGGCGCTCTTTGTGTAATATTGGTTAACTATATTAAATTATATAAATATAAAAGATATACAGGGGCAATTTTGCCCCTTATCCTGAATTCTGGGGACATTCTAAAGGCATTTTAGTATACTAAATCATGCAGTGAATGCGTACACTCTAAATATGCACGCATGTATAGGGTTGATTTCATGTTAGAGCACTGATTTCCTTTTGATATTGTTTCAGCCACTCATTGACAATAGCAGGAAACTCCTCCACCCTCAGAGATTTGGCTTTAAACCTTGTTTCATGGTTTTCTCTCTTCATTGAATAATAAAACTGGATTCTTTTGCTTCTTTGCAGTAGGTTTTGAACTTCTCAAAGGTGCTTTAACCTATCTTTCAAAGTCTATGCTAATCTTGAGATCATTATCTTTTCTCAGTTTTTGCAACATAACGAGTTTAAGCAACAGTGCTCTTTAGTCCGTTTGGAACCATGAGTTTTATTTTCATGCTTCAATAAACATGCTACATCATATACATAAACACAAGCTTAACTGACATTTCCACACATTCCAACATGAACATGATAAATCATAACAATTCTCTTTTTTAAAGAGTGCGCACATCTTTTTTTAAATAGCTGTAAGTTTGTCAGGTCAGTTTGGTGGCAGCTCTAGCTTCATAATGTTGTCACAAATTACCTTAATGTTCAACCGCTTGTGCAGTCCGTGAATGAAGAAATAGCGACGTCTTTGTGATTTCGTACTGCTTCTAACCTTATGCAGCTCTCCTACATGCAGCAGCAATCCACAGTGATACTCCACAAACTATGGAAGCTTGTTCCCTCCGTGGAAAAAAATAAATAAAGTAGGCCAGGCCTATTTTTTCCTTTAAAGTACAACTCACAATTTCCTCCTGCAGATCAGCCAACTTGTCCAGTAGTCTCCAATATGATCCAATTCAGTCCATCGATGAAGACTAAAATCCCAACAAATTAAAACCAGCTTCCATTACGGTCAAACCTTTTGATTTTGTAGACTTTCAATCAAGCTAATGATGAAAGAATTTACATTTTAGTGTAGTATAAATCAAGCAGATTCCATATGAATCTCTCTGAATAATTAAGATAATCTTGTCACTTCTATCCCATCTAATCGCATCTATCTGTAGGACATTCCTGTAACACATAACTGCAATTTGTCTTTTTGTTTCTTGAGGTTTGATTCATTCGCATTTGTTCTATGTTGTGAAATGTGTATGTATATAAAAATGTGATAAAGCAACTTATTTATTATTGATTATTATTATCATTGCTGCAGCTGTTCAAACAGGTCAAAAGGTCAAAATCCTGATTTCATTGTACACATACTAAAACTACTGCTGAATCATTGTTTATAATAGAAATGAATTTCTATGCATTTACTAGTTAATAGTTATTAAATTAATTGTGTGTGTGTATATTTACAATAGTAGGTATTCTGGTAGCTCTTAAGCTACATTTGGGATCCACATTAATAATTTATGGTGTATTATTGTGGTGAAAATCCATCAGAAGTGGAATTAGGATCCGTTTGATTCTGTGATTCATAAATGATGGTCAAACTAAAAATGCAGACGTACGTAGTCAGGAAAAAGCAATGACTCCGTATCAAGTTACACCAGAGAAAAAAACCCCATGGCTTAATTTATACACAATTTAATTTGAACACTTGGAATTAACAAAAGATACTATACATGGAACAGAAATAAACTGTATAATCACTGGCAAAAGCAAAATGACTGACCAGTGAGTGAAACCAGGAACCCAAATCAATCCTGCAGTGACCTCTAGTGGTGAACTTCGACAGAAGCAGGTTTGATGATGGGCTCCAGTTTGCCCTTTAGTGGAGAAAGACTGAACTACAGTTGCATTGCAATATTGCATTCCGTTATAAAGCTGTGGTCATTTTGATATAGGCTACATCTTCAATTAAACAAACAGAAAATGCATTGCTTTTTGTATTCTTAAAAATTCTTTATTAAAACAACATAGGTTACAAAACAACATGCATATATAAAATTATTTCAACCTGTCATAAAAACAGGTCCCAGGTCTATATCTATAAAGAAGAAGTAACGGACATCTGTGTTTTCGCGGCACTTCTCGCGCGCTTTTCACTTTGCGCTGATGTTTACCTCAAGCGTGAATCGTGTGACAGTTAGCTGGAAGCTGTGGTTTATAGTTAAAATATTAGTTTGAAAGTTTAAATATTTTTCTCTCTCACACATATCGTTTAGCTTCAGAAGTCATGAGATTCATCAGCTGGGATCGTTGAGTTCACTTTGTGCGGTTTTTGAAGTCCCGGTATAGGCTACATGCGTTATATGGACTCGCAGAGATGGATTATTTTCTTAAAATCTTAATGTTCATCTAAAGAAAGGTCGAGTATCCTGCACCCAATTAACTGTATTAACTATTTGCCAAGTTTTAGAAAGGCTTTTTACCTTTATTAACTAATGCTGCCCTCACTTTGATAATTCCCACTTCTGAAGTTACCTAATCGCTTTCAAGTTTCGAAATGGGAGGGCGTTCATGTGCTATTTTTACCTAGGAAACTTGTATTTAAAGGTGCCCTAGATTCAAAAATTGAATTTACCTCGGCATAGTTGAGTAACAAGAGTTCAGTACATGGAAAAGACATACACTGAGTCTCAAACTCCACTGTTTCCTCCTTCTTAAATAAATCTCATTTGTTTAAACTACCTCCAAAGAACAGGCCAATCTCAACATAACACCGACTGTTACGTAACAGTACACCCCCAATATTTGCATATGCCAGCCCATGTTCCCAACATTATGAAAGGCATTAGACAAGGGCAGCCAGTAACGTCTGGATCTGTGCACAGCTGAATCATCAGACTAGGTAAGCAAGCAAGAACAACAGCGAAAAATGGCAGATGGAGCAATAATAACTGACATGATCCATGATATCATGACATTTTTAGTGATATTTGTAAATTGTCTTTCTAAATGTTTCGTTTGCATGTTGCTAATGTACTGTTAAATGTGGTTAAAGTTACCATAGTTTATTACTGTATTCACGGAGACAAGAGCCGTCGCTATTTTCATTTTTAAACACCTGCAGTCTGTATAATTCATAAACACAACTTCATTCTTTATAAATCTCTCCAACAGTGTAGCATTAGCCCGTTAGCCACGGAGCATAGCCTCAAACTCATTCAGAAATAAATGCAAACATCCAAAATAAATACTATACTCACAGGAATCGATGTATGCATGACTTTGTAAAGATCCATTTTGAGGGTTATATTAGCTGTGCAAACTTTGTGTTTGCTGTTTAAGGCAGTTGAGAGCTCGCGGGGGCGGGGAGCGGGAGATTTAAAGGGGCCGCGTGCTTAATCGGTGCATATGTAATAATGGCTCAAAATAGGCAGTTAAAAAAATTAATAAAAAAAAATCTATGGGGTATTTTGAGCTGAAACTTCACAGACACGTTCAGGGGACACCTTAGACTTATATTACATCTTTTGAAAAGGGGATCTAGGGCAACTTTAAGATAATTCTGATAGCACGTGAAGGCAGCATAATTAGCCGTTTGGCTATTGGTTAACATTAATCTGATGCTTTTTCTTCTTCTTTATCTTTGCTTGCCTGTTTCTTATCCTGTTGTCCGGCCTTCAGTTCTTCATATGGATTTTCTTCTACTGTCACGGCCTCATAATCTTTGGCTTTCTGAGGAAGCTGCTCATACCCTCCCTCTGATTCTCCTGCCGGTGTTTTTGATTCAGCTGAACTCAGTGTCTGGTACACCTCGGCTTTCACTTTCTCAAGAGCCTCGTACCCACCTTGACCTTCACCCTGACTTTGACCTTCTCCAGGTCCTAGTGTGTGGCACACCGTCTCTTCCTGCCTCTTTTGTATTGCTTCGTAACCACCCTCACCCTTGTCCTTATCCGCCTGATCAGTGAGTTGGATTTGCTCATAGACTCCACCTGTCTTCTTGTCTTTATCCCGTTCTGTCGTCTGAACACTGCTTCCTCCACGTTTTCTGCACTTCAACACGACCAGCACCACGATCAACACCCCGAGAACCATCAGAATTGCAGCCATGATGGGCAGCACATTTACAGACTCTGGTGTTGGTTGAGCTACGGGAAAGAGAGAGGATGCGTTTTTTATGCTAAAGATTAAAATGAGAAGTGGTGCCATCAACATGAATATGCAGGGGAAACAAAAGCGTTTATACAGCTCTGTGTGCATGTGTTTTGGAATTAAACTTTTAGGTGTTGCAGACACTTTTAGAACTGTTTCTGCAGTCGATTAGCACAGAAAATAATTTAGACTCGTCCCTCAGCTTACAATAAACAAACAAATGTTTTTCAATGTATTTAAAAAAAAAATAAAAAATTAATTAACTTGAAATAAAATAAATGTTAACTGGAATTAAAAATTAAACTTGCTATTTTATTTCAATAAGTTCCCAAAGCAAAATTTCTAACTAATTACATAAAAACTACTCAAATTTAATTTTAATTTAAAGGGTTAGTTCACCCCCAAAAAGAAAAAGATTCATAAAGATTTGTAGCAGTGTTTTGAAATCGCCCATCACTAGATATTGTTGAATATTAAGGTTAAACAAGAGTCACATGAACTGTTTTAAATATGTTTTAGTAGCTTTCTGGGCATTGAAAAAGGAAATGATCTTGATGGCATTCGGATTTTATCAAAATTATCTTAATTTGCGTTCCGAAGATGAACAAAGGTCTGAAAGAAGGATGAAGTGAGGGTGAGTAATAAATTACATTATTTTCATTTTTAGGTGAACTAACCCTTTAAAATAGTAATAAAAACAACTACAACAGAATTTTGATCATACTAAACACTGGTTTATGGACATGAAGTCTAAGGAGTGTGTGTGTGTGTGTGTTTGGGTACCTTCATGGTGGTAAACATTGCTGAAGCGGGAGAAACCTTTCCCGCAGTCCATCCGGCAGCTGTACAGTCCGCTTTCCTTCATGTCAATATCCTGGCCTTTTTCAGTAAATTTTTGGCGTGCAAAAGGGTCATCTAAGTGTGTGCGATACCAGTGGTAAGATGATCTGCAGTCGGCAGAACAATCTTTGCAAGAACACCGCAGACTTGAAGTAGACACTGGAATCACTGTAGCAGCAGGAGGTCCACCTGTACCACACACAAATATGACTTACGAAAGAATCGATTCAGTGGTTGTTCCTCTAACTCAGTTGGTAGCAAATGGACAGCAATGTTAGCTAAGGTCAAATTCCCATGCGTATCCGGATTAGGATAAAAGCATCTAACAAATGCATAAATGTAACTGCTCTGACAGATTCAGTGAGTGATTCGTTAGACTAGAGTCGTTCTGACTCATTCATTAATAGAATTGACTCATAATGGCTATGCTGGTGAAGCGTATGCTTGCTTTTGCTGAAAACAACAAAAGCGAAGGATTTGATGGGATGCTTTTATTATTTTTATTTATTTTAGCTTGCTTCATCTTACTTGCAAATATCAAATTATCATCATTATACCCATATAATGTGTATTGTTTATAAAAGTTTTGCTTAAATATATTAACTTGTTATATTTAGGGGCCAAGCATCAAAGGTGTGATGGCACCTGTTGTATCCGTTATTCTTCCGCTCTGGGAGTCTATGGCAGCCCATAGAACCGCTTGCGGGAAAGTTTTGAAATTTGGCAAAATGATAGAAGACAGTCCCATCATTAACTACAGCACATTTGGTGTTTCTGGATCAAAGAAGAAAATCCAAAGAAGAGCATGCCAAATTGGACGCGAGGCTATATCTCCTCATCACTTTAGCGTATTCTGACCAAACTAGGTACATGTCATCACAAGCATGACCTGATGTTGCGTTTCGGCACACCGCCACCTACTGGGCGTCGACCATTTAGCATTTTGTAGCAAAATGCTGTACTTTTGAAGTGCATTAGCGTATCATTTACAAAACTCGGTATGGGTTGTCAACAAAATGCTCTGAAGGAGACAGACAAGTTTTGAGACCTAGTAGTGAAATCAAATATTCATATGCTCAAAACTTTAGAAGTGATTGACTTATTTTCATGTGTTTGGCTTATTTTCATCTCCTTAGATTCCTGAATCCTTGCCGAGTCCAAAGATATCCAACATGCTAGGTTTTGCCTTACGGTTTGTTCAAAGTTGCGATTTAACTTTAAAACAACATTTGCGAATATCTTCAAAACTGTGAAGTCCGACCGAAACGAAACCACGATTGGAAATTGTGAAACATAGTTCATTGTCTACTCGTACATGTTTATAACTCCTAAACAAAATCATGTATTTTAACCAAAATTTTTGGCACACTCTGAGGACTTATAAAAAATGTGTTGGGATTGCACCTGTTGGTGGCGCTATAACAACAAAATATTAAACCGCCACTAACTACAATAAAGTATATGCAATAAAATGCAGTATTTTCTCATGATTTTACTTATTTCTTGCTGCTCTGTGCTTGGCCCCTTAATGGCTGCTTGCAGCTATATTTTTCATTATTATTATTTAAAGTACTGCATGGCACCCTTACTTATATTAATGAATGCCATGGTACCAGCAATACTTTAGAGTACTATTTTTTGTTAGTACATGCAATATTAGTGGTTGTGTATAAATGAAGGAGTGAGGTAAGGCAGTTATTGTAGTGTTTACCTATAACTTTTAACTCCTGGGCATCAGAATCTCCTTCCTGCCGGGCAGCATCTGGACGGATGTGGCTGTACCTGTAGGTGGCGTGGCAGCTGTACTTGCCGGTTTGATCTTGTGTGGCTTTGGTGATGATGTACGTGTCTCTCATTTCGTTTGGGATTGACTTATTATCCTTATAGAACACAGCCTTTTCCACTTCCCCTCCACCCCAGACTACACACCTGAGAGCCACACTCTCCCCCAACAGTGCAGGAACGGCCGGAGGCTCCAACATCACCCTGAGCTCTGAGAGACACAGAGACAGAACACAGGTCAGACGACACATCCATCATCTACTGCTGCGAGGAACTGATGCTTCATTTAAACATCCCATCAAATTAAAGATGGCTTTGAATTCATGTCTAGCTTTGAACTCATCTATATGCTACAAGTGAAACCTGACAAACTTTTAGCAAATTTAAAGTTACAGTTTTTTTGTTCTGGGAAAATAGATGAAAATATAATGATGACATCATGTTGCACTCACAGGCGTATTAAAGTTTCTGTCTAATCAAATGCTCTCTAGAATGAGAACATTCCTCGTGCAACCAAGTATCAAATCATAGTGTTACTGAAATAAACTAAAAGCGATTGGCTGTTTAAGAAAAAGGGATGTGAGGTGTCCTTTTCTCAACATCTGAGAATCAGTTTCCATTTGCTCTGCAGTTCAGTCTCATGGCTGTTCATGAGAAGACATTGATATTTTGAAATTATTGTTTGTAAAAAAAATTTTTTTAAATGAGGACCAGAATTGAGGAGTCAGAAATTAATTATTGTGAAAATAAATATTAATTTCTTTCCTCTATACATTTCTTTCCTCTGTTGAACACACAAGATGATATTTTGAAGTTGATGGACCCCATTGTCTTCCATATAGAATTTTTGTTCCCATACTATGGAAGTCTATGGGTAACCAAACAATTGTTCAAAATGTCTTTTTTTGTGTTGAGCAGAAGAAAGAAATTCAAACAGGTTTAAAGCAACTTTAGTAAATGATATCAGAATTTTCATTTTTGGGTGAACTATCCCTTTAATTGCACAGGTGATCTGAAATACAACAGGAGAAGGAGGAAGGTCTCACCTGTCATTTTCAGTGTCACCGCATTACTTCGTTGTGTACCCTTCTTGCACCAGAAAGTGGCTCTTTTTGCCTCTTTTAATTCTGCAAATATAACAGCTCTCTTCCTCTTCTCATCAACAGCGGGTTGTATACTGAAGCCGTTCTCTCCCCGCAACACAAAACACACCCAGCCATTCGGATCATCTTCCACCTGCAGCACCAGGTTTCTTCCATCGCCTTTGGACATCACAGCGCCACCTATAGATGGAGAGAGCTGAGCGTGAGGCTCCAGCTCTGAAAGAGAGAGATTATGAGAAACAGCAGGAGGAACAGATGATCGTGAGGGAACGTTTGGTGTCGTTTAGGGTGTTGTTCATACCCAGGACATTNCTTTTAAATCTGCAAATATAACAGCTCTCTTCATATTCTCATCAACAGCGGGATGTATACTGAAGCCGTTCTCTCCCCGCAACACAAAACACACCCAGCCATTCGGATCATCGTCCACCTGCAGCACCAGGTTTCTTCCATCGCCTTTGGACATCACAGCGCCACCTACAGATGGAGAGAGCTGAGCGTGAGGCTCCAGCTCTGAAAGAGAGAGATTATGAGAAACAGCAGGAGGAACAGATGATCGTGTGGGAACGTTTGGTGTCGTTTAGGGTGTTGTTCATACCCAGGACATTGATTGGTAACTTGTTGCTCTTTGATCCGCCCCGCTCACATTCATACTCCCCGCTGTTATTTGATGTCACTGCTGTAAGAAGCATTAAAGAATCCTGATGTGATTGTTTTACTCCATTAATGAACCATTTTGTCGTTCCACTCCCTCCTTTACAGAGCAGAGTGATGTCATCTCCAACAAACACATCTGGGAACCTCGGCAGGACAGACACTGAGAGAAAGAAAACAGACACTTAAGAGACACATCTTCTGTAATGCCAGGTTGTCTGATTACTTTATTATTGTGAAATATGATTGATTTATTTATTGACAATAAATCAAACCTCAGTGATTTACTGCTGTGTACTCAAAAAATATAATTGGAGTAATTGGAAAAGTTCTCTTACTGGAATGGACATTTAAAAGGTGCATTAATACATTTATTAAAAAAGTTATAATTTAGCTTTCTATTTTCGTCCTCTCTCAGACTCTTAAGGTGATGATTTAAATTGGCTCTTTCACTCTCTCTCCTCTCCACCTACAGCTGGTGTGTGGTGAGCGCACTGGCGCCGTTGTACTGTGGCTGCCGTCGCATCATCCAAGTGGATGCTGCACACTGGTGGTGGATGAGGAGAGACCCTGATATGATTGTAAAGCGCTGTGGGTGTACAGTTGTACATAGGAAAGCACTATATAAATGCCTCATTCATTCATTCATTCATGATACACGGGGCAACTTTTTGATCAGTGTTGCCGGGCAATTTTGCCGAGCGATTTTACTTTGGCACTTTCTCATTGATAATTTAAATTTAAAGTATCCAGATAGAAATTTGTTGTCCATTCTCAATAGGAAAGTGCCCAAACAACATCGCTCGGCAACACTGCTAAAAAAGTTGCCTTGTGTTTTTTTTTTTGTTTTTTTGGCAGTTTTTTATTTAAGGGCTTCAAGTTCAGTGTAGTTTTTGACTGTCTAATCGATGTGAAATGTGCCACAACTGATCAGGGAATCTTGTTAAAAATAAACTTGAGCTGCTGGTTTCTAACATTCAGATTCCTCAGGAGGATCTGCAGATCTTACAAAATGATCTGATGTGTTTTATCATTAATTAGGAGTCATGCTGTTTGGTCTTCAGCGGACACACCCTGCAGCGTTTACCTGGACCTTCTCGAGGAACTACGACAGGAACTACTCTGGACCAGGTTGGAGCTTCATTATAAATGACCATCAGTTGAGGTACTTCATACACAATAGACATTTAAACATGTACTGAGGCTAGAAACATCAGGATACTGGTTGTTTGGGTGAAGTGATGAGATCTTCTGCATTAAAGAACTGCAGATCTGCATTTGTTTGCTGTGCTTATAATAGATTTGATATAATCTTAATGATGTTATGTTGTTTTAAAGATCAGGCTGATGCAACATTTCAGTTGCTCTGGTCTTCTGTGCAATGAAAATGTGTGTATTTACCTTTTGGATTTTCTCCGTTGTCTTCTCTTATGACAGCAAACAACACTGTGATATAAAAAGATAAATCAGATTATTTCTGGACTAAGAATCTACATCTTTAATTTTAATTTGCAGCTTCATTGACATTGAAATGAATCACTGGCCTGTTGTGTTTTCAGTGTTTGTGCCCAAAATCCAGATAATCCACGACCACACCAGGATTTCATTTTAGATGTATTACAGAACATTTGTCTTTCATTACAACTTATTCCATAAATCTTGATTCTTATTTGTCAATTGCAACATTCATTGATAAAACATTTCTGATTATTGATCAGAACATGCTGTATAAACTTTTTGGGTCCAAACATCTTAGACCACTATCGGCATATAAAATAAAAAAATTAAATGTAAATTAAATCTGTTTATCATATAAGTAATCGAGTCTCTTCAGAAAATCTCTTAATGAACTTTTTGAACCGTCAGTGTGGTAGTCGGGTAGCTGTCTATGGAGGGACAGAAAGCTCTAAGATTTCATCAAAAAGATCTTCATTTGTGTTCCGAAGATGAATGAAACTCTATGGATTTGGAACGACATGAGTAATGAATGACAGAATTTTCATTTTTGGTAAACTATCCCTTTAATTAGTTTAGTTTTTCCTTCACATTTAATTTTTTTAATAAAATATTTTCCTCATATTTTGTTTAATACATATATTAAAAAATAATGCAAAATAGAAGCATTTTGAATACATTTTAATGCATAACATTTATTTACTGCTATTTAATACTTTTTCTGGCTTCTGTCAAATGTTCATTTCATATTTTGAAATGATGTGCTGCTATTGTGCATCATAAATTGTGCAAAATATTGGCTACAAATACAACAATTTGAAAATAAACCTTTCAAAATATCTTTGTAAGAAAAATTGGCAGTATAATGCAAATCTTTGTAACAAAATTATCATATTAGTTCAAACATCACCCAAAATAATATTTAAGATTAATATATTAACCAGACAAACAATACTCATTAAATAATTTGCCTCTTCTGTTGCATTAAAACTGCAAACTGGTTGTTTTGGATTAAACTTCAACATGAATATATAGAAAATATTAACAAA
This sequence comes from Anabarilius grahami, assembly GCA_003731715.1. Classification (NCBI taxonomy): domain Eukaryota; kingdom Metazoa; phylum Chordata; class Actinopteri; order Cypriniformes; family Xenocyprididae; genus Anabarilius; species Anabarilius grahami. The sequence goes on from RJVU01075378.1 coordinate 2,323,425, forward strand.
ATCATCAGGCAATATGATGATGCTGCGTAAACTCTTGTGTTTTTACCTGACAGTGTCAGCTGAAACCTCATGTCCATCATTCGAACCGTGCCACGCTGTCCGTCTGTCAGAAAGTGAAATTTGGGAAATCTAATTTAGTTCACAGAACTTTCACTGGCATCTTAAAATTGTGTGGTTTAGCTTGAACAGATTGTCCAAAATTATGTGGCTTCAAACATTAGTCAACTGTAAAAGCATTTGTTTGATCCAGAGCAGTATCCCATTCGATCCAAGAACTGAAGGAATCATCCCAGCTAGTAGTCAAATGGATCTCAGTCATGAGGCAACTGGCTCTAAACTGCTCTAAACCTTGAGTTACTGACTGTTTAAAGAAGTTCCCTTGAATTCTGCTCCACGTAACTTACCTTTAGAGGGGTGGTACACTCATGATGGGGAACGTACCAAACCTTACCAGCATGTCCTTTCCAATTGTTTGTTTCTTTTATTTTTTTACATTTTTTTTTTTTAAGATACTGAATTGGCATCACGTGGGTCTCTTTCCATCTCCGCATGCTCACACTCATTGGGCAGATGATTTGCATTTAGTAGAGCCAGACTTGTGTCGGTTTGACATACGACTGTTAGCACTCTGAATTCCATTAGATATTGTTTCAGCCACCAATTGACAATAGCAGGAAACTCCTCCACCCACAGAGATTTGGCTTTAAACCTTGTTTCATGGTTTTCTCTCTTCATTGGGTAATAAAACTGGATTCTTTTGCTTCTTTGCAGTAGGTTTTGAACTTCCCAAAGGTGCTTTAACCTATCTTTCAAAGTCTATGCTAATCTCGAGATAATTATCTTTTTTTTTCTTCAGTTTTTGCAACATAACGAGTTTAAGCAACAGCGCTCTTTAGTCCGTTTGGAACCATGAGTTTCATTTTCATGCTTCAATAAACATGTCACATCATATACATAAACACAAGCTTAACTGACATTTCCACACATTCCAACATGAACATGATAAATCATAACAATTCTCTTTTTTAAAGAGTGCGCACATCTTTTTTTAAATAGCTGTGTAAGTTTGTCAGGTCAGTTTGGTGGCAGCTCTAGCTTCATAATGTTGTCACAAATTACCTTAATGTTCAACCGCTTGTGCAGTCCGTGAATGAAGAAATAGCGACGTCTTTGTGATTTCGTACTGCTTCTAACCTTATGCAGCTCTCCTACATGCAGCAGCAATCCACAGTGATACTCCACAATCTATAGAAGCTTGTTCCCTCTATGAAAAAAAAAAAAAGTAGCCTATTTTTTCCTCTGTAGTGCAATTCGCAATTTCCTCCTGCGGATCAGCCAACCAGCTGCCATTACGGTCAAACCTTTTGATTTTGTAGACTTTCAATCGTGCTAATGATGAAAGAGTTTACATTTTAATGTAGTATAAATCAGATTCCATATGAATCTCTCTGAATAATTAAGATAATATAGTCACTTCTATCCCATCTAATCGCTTTTTTTTTGTTTCTCTTTGTTTCTTGAGGTTTGATTCATTCACATTTGTTTGATGTTGTGAAATGTGTATGTATATAAAAATGTGATAAAGCAACTTATTTATTATTGATTATTATTATCATTGCTGCAGCTGTTCAAACAGGTCAAAATCCTGATTTCATTGTACACATACTAAAACTACTGCTGAATCATTGTTTATAATAGAAATGAATTTCTATGCATTTACTAGTTAATAGTTATTAAATTAATTTTGTGTGTGTATATTTACAATAGTAGGTATTCTGGTAGCTCTTAAGCTACATTTGGGATCCACATTAATAATTTATGGTGTATTATTGTGGTGAAAATGCATCAGAAGTGGAATTAGGATCCGTTTGATTCTGTGATTCATAAATGATGGTCAAACTAAAAATGCAGACGTACGTAGTCAGGAAAAAGCAATGACTCCGTATCAAGTTACACCAGAGAAAACTGACCACGGCTTAATTTATACACAATTTAATTTATACAGTCAATTTGAATTAACACAAGATACTATACATGGAACAGAAATAAACTGTATAATCATGGGCAAAAGCAAAATGACTAACCAGTGAGTGAAACCAGGAACCCAAATCAATCCTGCAGTGACCTCTAGTGGTGAACTTCGACAGAAGCAGGTTTGATGATGGGCTCCAGTTTGCCCTTTAGTGGAGAAAGACTGAACTACAGTTGCATTGCAATATTGCATTCCGTTATAAAGCTGTGGTCATTTTGATATAGGCTACATCTTCAATTAAACAGACAGAAAATGCATTGCTTTTTGTATTCTTAAAGATTCTTTATTAAAACAACATAGGTTACAAAACAACATGCATATATAAGATTATTTCAACCTGTCATAAAAACACAATAACTATAATTAAGATCTGACAACAAACATGAAAGAATGAAATAGTATAAAAATTAAACAAGAATCCAAATGCATTTACATGAAGCTGGATGAAGCTGAGAATGACACTACTTGAAATATCATTACTTATATAATCTATTGTTAAACCAGTGTAATTATTAAAAAGCTCAGAAATTAGTACATTAACTAATGATGTGTTAATGCTCTTCAGCCCCAAAGATAAACTTTAATAGCATAAACTGTACAATCAATAACAATAACTTCACGCAGACATTCACAATAACTGATTCTGTGTAATTATGTGTTTAATTGCCTAAGGTGAATCTATATGTTGTGTGTGTTTGATTTTTATTTATGCGTGATGCTAATAGTATACATTCATAGCCTTTAGATTTCTGTGCTTTCCATCCTTCAGCTTTATTGCACAAAACTAACTTTTCTTCTGTTATATAATTGTAGGCCTATCTGAATTCTCTTAACTGCAAGAAATTGTCTAAACCTGTAAATGTGGATATGTAACTGTAATTTCGTGAACTTGTTTGTTGTGTTAACTGTATATATGTTTATGTTCTCATATTATATATTTATTTAATTTCTTTCTTTACTTAGGCCTAGTAACAATCCCTTTCTTAAAAGGAGAAGTGCGTTATTTTTCGCCACTTTTGAGGAGGTTTTAGACCAGAAAATGGAGGTTAAAGTCACGTTCACTCTCCAGAGCATCTCTATGTATCCCAGAGGTGACGATATGAAAATTTATTTCATATTATTATTGTAATCTTCATTATATTAAAGGGATACCCCACCCAAAAAAAGAAAAATCTCTCATGATTTATGCCGTCCCAGATCAATATCTATAATGAAGAAACCTAGTAGAAGTAACGGACCGCTGTGTTTTCGCGGCACTTCTCGCGCGCTTTTCACTTTGCGCTGATGTTTATTAATGTTATACATAAGTGAAAAATAGTTATTTTTACATTTTTCAGAGCGATTTCTGTCTTCCGGTTTGAAAAGCTGAGTCGGAGCAACGTCACAAAATCTGACGTAATCGTGTACTTTCGGCCCAAGTATGGGCACGGTCGAACATGCTGACGTAGACCGTTTCGAGCGATTCTCGACATATATTCATGACATAAAGCTCATTTAATCCAATCACTGCGCTGTAGTATGCATAAGATTATAATTGCGGTATTATGCATGAGGAAGAATCACTTCTCTCGCCTCTGTCTCTTGTCATTCAGAGACATATTGTTGGTGTTCGTTTCCTCAGTGCTAAAACACAATGTGTTTTCCTGCGACGCGACCAGAGCAGAGGTTTGTGTGCATGTGGATTGTTTTGCTGTAATCTACCAGCACAAATGGAAAATATGTTCGCGTGAGATCGCATTACAGCGGAGAATTCAAATGTCACAAAAGTGCTGTTCATTCTCCTCTGCCTGGTCTAGCTGCGTTCAAACATGCGAGCCGTAGGCTATGTTTCCCTCAGCACAGCAGCACATGAGTGTTGTTTGTATTTTGCTCGTGATGCGGTCAGAACTGGAGTTTGAATAGGAACACATGAAAAATACGATTGTTATTATGATATAGACGCGGAGCGCGCATATGATCGGTTTCAGCGCGGAGCTCCGCGATGAGTTTAATAACACTAGGCACATAGCTCATACAGAATAAAGTATCCGTGTTTAAAGTTTTTATTTCACACATTCTCCTGCACCAAACATGAACCAGCACGGTGTAGTTATGCACACATATTTCATCAAGTCTTCTTCAAATGAATTATATGTGCAAACTGGACACTCATACAGTGGTGTAGCCTATCTGAACGAGACGACACGATTATTCTAATAGACAAAAGACTGATTTTGAGACTGCAGGGCTCGTAAACGTAATCAAAGTAGCCTATTATTAGCCCTATTAAATATTCTTTCGCATTTCTCCCTTGTGCTCGGGAGTTTGTTAATATTAATTATTCATATACTCATATATTAATATTAATTATTCTGTATAATGAGTGTGTTCTATGTCTGTGCTTCATTGGTTGTTCTCTCCCCTCTTCCCCCCTCTACACTCCCACTTTTCCAGAGCTTTACACGCCCATTTTTACAGAGTTTTTACAGCTCAGAGGTGTGAACGACCAGGGTAAAACAGGGGGGTTTCATGACCCTTTAAGAAGCTAGGGTTTATAGTTAAAATATTATTTTAAAAGTTTAAATATTATTTTTCTCTCTCACACATATCGTTTAGCTTCAGAAGTCATGAGATTCATCAGCTGGGATCGTTGAGTTCACTCTGTGCGGTTTTTGAAGTCCCGGTATAGGCTACATGCGGTATATGGACTCGCAGAGATGGATTATTTTTCTTAAAATCTTCATGTTCATCTGAAGAAAGAAAGTCATACATCTGGGACAGCATGAGGGTGATTAAATGATGAGAGAATTTAATTTTGGGGTCGAGTATCCTGCACTCAATTAACTGTATTAACTATTTGCAAAGTTTTAGAAAGGCTTTTTACCTTTATTGACTAATGCTGCCCTCACGTGCTATCAGACATTTGATAATTCCCACTTCTGAAGTTAATCGTGTTCTAGTTTCGAAATGGGAGGGCGTTCATGTGCTATTTTTACCTAGGAAACTTGTATTTAAGATAATTCTGATAGCACGTGAAGGCAGCATAATTAGCCATTTGGCTGTTGGTTAACATTAATCTGATGCTTTTTCTTCTTCTTTATCTTTGCTTGCCTGTTTCTTATCCTGTTGTCCGGCCTTCAGTTCTTCATATGGATTTTCTTCTACTGTCACGGCCTCATAATCTTTGGCTTTCTGAGGAAGCTGCTCATACCCTCCCTCTGATTCTCCTGCCGGTGTTTTTGATTCAGCTGAACTCAGTGTCTGGTACACCTCGGCTTTCACGTTCTTAAGAGCCTCGTACCCACCTTGACCTTCACCCTGACTTTGACCTTCTCCAGGTCCTAGTGTGTGGTACACCGTCTCCTCCTGCCTCTTTTGTAGAGCTTTGTAACCACCCTCACCCTTGTCCTTATCTGTGCTCTCACCTAGTGTGTGGTAAACCGCCTGATCGGTGAGTTGGATTTGCTCATAGTCTCCACCTGTCTTCTTGTCTTTATCCCGTTCGGTCGTCTGAACACTGCTTCCTCCTCGTCTTCTGCACTTCAGTGCGACCAGCACCACGATCAACACCCCGAGAACAATCAGAATTGCAGCCACCATGATGGGCAGCACATTTACAGGCTCTGGTTGAGCTACGAGAAAGAGAGAGGATGCGTTTTCATGCTAAAAACTTAAAAGAGAAGTGGTGTGCTTGCAAAATCGTGAAGTGAAAGTGTCTGTACTGCATTTATACATCAGTGCAGTCAACATGAATATGCAGGGGAAACAAAAGCGTTCGTACAGCTCTGTGTGCATGTGTTTTGGCATGAAACTTTTAGGTGTCGCAGACACTTTTAGAACTGTTTCTGCAGTCGATTAGCACAGAAAATAATTTAGACTCGTCCCTCAGCTTACAATAAACAAACAAATGTATTTAGCAGGGTTATTATCATTGAAAAAAACATAAAAAATAATTAACTTGAAATAAAATAAATGTTAACTGGAATTAAAAATTAAACTTGCTATTTTATTTCAATAAGTTGCCAAAGCAACATTTCTAACTAATTAGATAAAAACTAATAAAAATGACAAAAACACCACAAAATTACTAAAACTTTTAAATGTAAATGAAACAAAATGTAAACCTAAAAACAAATTTAAAGGGTTAGTGTGGAATGAAAATGATATAATTAATTACTCACCCTCATGTCGTTCTACACCCGTAAGACCTTCGTTCATCTTCGGAACACAAATTAAGATATTTTTGATGAAATCCGATGGCTCGGTGAGGCCTCTATTACCAGCAATGCCACCGAACTTCCAAAAGATCCAGAAAGGTACTCAAAACATATTTAAAACTGTTCATGTGACTACAGTGGTTCTACCTTAATATTATAAAGCGACGAGAATACTTTTTGTGTGCCAAAAGAACAAAATAACGACTTTTCAACAATGTCTAGTGATGGCCGATTTCAAAACACTGCTTTGAATCATTTGTTCGGTACTTTGTTACGCGATCCGAATCACTGATTCGAAACAAAAGATTCAAAGCAGTGTTTTGAAATCGGCCATCACTAGATATTGTTGAAAAGTCGTTATTTTGTTTTTTTAGCGCACAAAAAGTATTCTCGTCGCTTTATAATATTAAGGTAGAACCACTGAACTCACATGAACTGTTTTAAATATGTTTTGAGTATCTTGAGAAGTTTGGTGGCATTGCCCTCAATAGAGGCCTCACCCAGCCATTGGATTTCATCAAAAATATCTTAATTTGTGTTCCAAAGATGAACGAAGGTCTTACAGGTGTAGAACGACATGAGGGTGAGTAATAAATTACGTTATTTTTATTTTTGGGTGAACTAACCCTTTAAAATAGTAATAAAAACAACTACAGCAGAATTTTAATCATACTAAACACTGGCTTATGGACATGAAGAATAAGGAGTGTGTGTGTGTGTGTGTGTTTGGGTACCTCCGTAGTGGTAAACTTTGCTGAAGCGGGAGAAACCTTTCCCGCAGTCCATTCGGCAGCTGTACAGACCTTCTTTATCCATCTCAATATACTGGCCATTTTCAGATCGACTTTGGCGTGCAAATGAGTCATCAAAGGGTGTGTGAAACCAGCGGTAAGATGTGCAGGAGGCAGAACAATCTTTGCAGGAACACCGCAGACTTGTAGTAGACACTGAATCCACCGTAGCAGCAGGAGGTCCACCTGTACCACACACAAATATGACTTACGAAAGAATCGATTCAGTGGTTGTTCCTCTAACTCAGTTGGTAGCAAATGGACAGCAATGTTAGCTAAGGTCATGGGTTAAATTCCCACGCGTATCCGGATTAGGATAAAAGCATCTAACAAATGTAACTGCTCTGACAGATTCAGTGAGTAATTCGTTAGACTAGAGTCGTTCTGACTCATTCATTAAAAGAATTGACTCATAATGGCTATGCTGGTGAAGCGTATGCTTGCTTTTGCTGAAAACAACAAAAGCGAAGGATGTGATGGGATGCTTTTATTATTTTTATTTATTTTAGCTTGCTTCATCTTACTTGCAAATATCAAATTATCATCATTATACCCATATAATGTGTATTGTTTATAACATTTTTGCTTAAAGATATTATCTTGTTATATTTAGGGGCCAAGCACCAAAGGTGCGATGGCACCTGTTGTATCCGTTGGCGTTCTTCTTCTTCTTCCGCTCTGGGAGTCTATGGCAGCCCATAGAACCACTTGCGGGAAAGTTACGAAATTTGGCACAATGATAGAAGACAGTCCCATCATTAACTACAGCACATTTGGTGTCTCTAGCTCAAACTTTCTAGTGTCACTCATGTTTACGCTAATAACTTTTGAACCATAAGGGTTAGAAACACAACTTTTCCTCTGATTCCTTGGCTCAATACAATTCGAATGCACCCTATGACGTCATTTTCCACCATGAAACTTCCAATTTTAATGAAAATCAAATCAGATCATCTTCAGACTATACTGGCAAAAAGTTATCAAAAGCTTTTTGATAAACCCAACCATTCTCGAATAATGCGCAAACAAATTCGAAGAAGACTATATTTCCGCATCGCTTTAGCGTATTCTGACCAAACTTGGTACATGTCATCACAAGCATGACCTGAGGCTACATGCTGCGTTTCGGCACAGCACCACCTACTTCCGAACGGTTTGGCCAAAAATGATAAAACTGGTCTTGTTAGATTCAGGGCAGTGTGCCGAGTTGAGTGATATCTAATTTTACCATATTGGCCATTTTGGGTGTCGACCATTTAGCATTTTGAGGCAAAATGCTGTATTTTTGGAATACATTAGAGTATAATTTACAAAACTCGGAATGCGTCATCAGCACGATGCCCTGAAGGAGACAGACAAGTTTCGAGACAGTGCCGCCTAGTAAGTGATTGGCTTAATTTCATGTGGTTGACTTATTTTCATCTCCTTAGATTCCTAAATCCTTGCCGAGTCCAACGATACCTAACATGCTAGGTTTCGCCTTATGGTTTGTTCAAAGTTACGATTTAACTTTAAAACAACATTTGCAAATATCTTCAAAACTGTTAGTCCGATCGAGATGAAACCACGAAATTGCCAAAATTTTGGTTGTAAGTGGCAAAAAAATTCAAAGTCATGTATGGGTCATTTTTATGTACTCATACATGTACATGTTTATAACTCCTAAACAAAATTAGATATTTGAATCAAATTGTACACATTTATTGGCACACTCTGAGGACATATAAAAATTTTTTGGGATTACGCCTGTTGGTGGCGCTATAACAACAAAATATTAAACCGCCACTAACTATAATAAAGTATATGCAATAAAATGCAGTATTTTCTGATGATTTTACTTATTTCTTGCTGCTCTGTGCTTGGCCCCTTAATGGCTGCTTGCAGCTATATTTTTCATTATTATTATTTAAAGTACTGCATGGCACCCTTACTTATATTAATGAATGCCATGGTACCAGCAATACTTTAGAGTACTATTTTTTGTTAGTACATGCAAACTTACAGTGGTTGTGTATAAATGAAGGGGTGAGGTAAGGCAGTTATTGTAGTGTTTACCTATAACTTTTAACTCCTGGGCATCAGAATCTCCTTCCTGCCGGGCAGCATTTGAACTGATGTGGCTGTACCTGTAGGTGGCGTGGCAGCTGTACTTGCCGGTTTGATCTTGTGTGGCTTTGGTGATGATGTACGTGTCTCTCATTTCGTTTGGGATTGACTTATTATCCTTATAGAACACAGCCTTTTCCACTTCCCCTCCACCCCAGACTACACACCTGAGAGCCACACTCTCCCCCAACAGTGCAGGAACGGCCGGAGGCTCCAACATCACCCTGAGCTCTGAGAGACACAGAGACAGAACACAGGTCAGACGACACGTCCATCATCTACTGCTGCGAGGAACTGATGCTTCATTTAAACATCCCATCAAATTAAAGATGGCTTTGAATTCATGTAGCTTTGAACTCATCTATATGCTACAAGTGAAACCTGACAAACTTTTAGCAGATTTAAAGTTACAGTTTTTTTGTTCTGGGAAAACAGATCAAATATATGACATCATGTTGCATTCTCAGGCGTATTAAAATAAACTAAAAGCGATTGGCTGTTTAAGAAAAAGGGATGTGAGGTGTCCTTTTCTCAACATCTTAGAATCAGTTTCCATTTGCTCTGCAATTCAGTGTCATTGCTGTTCATGAGAAGCCATTGATATTTTGAAGATATTAGGTGCGTCCCAATTCGCGTACTTATGCGCTATTCTATGACGTTTTTAAATACCCGGATGATGCACTAAATTAACGGAAAAAACGAAGTGTGGAATGTTGGACACTTCGTGCACTCAACTGTCGCAGCTTTAATTACGTAGTGGAGGGGAGGGAGGATCGGACTCCAGTGTTAAATGACAAAATAACCTTATACAATTCACGCACTACATGGATGAGTGCATAGTGCACAAGTACATAGTGTATAAGTGCATAGTGTATAGTGCGTCATTTGGGACGCAACTATTGTTTGTAAAAAATTTTGTTTAAATGAGGACCAGAATTGAGGAGTCAGAAATTAATTATTGTGAAAATAAGATTGTTGCTTTTGTATATTTAGCTGTTTATCTCTGTGAGTTTAACCTTGACAAACAAATTCAGTGTACTCTAACATCACTTTCTTTACATGTTTATTAGCGTGTAAGACTAATGGGAACTTGCTGACAACTTGTGGTCAGAAAGAGTTTTCCAGGAAAGACGGCAGTTTGCATTGAGAAGTGGACTACAAATGCAACATAAGATGTGCGATCACTGTGTGTAATTTTAATGCAGTCCCTTCTTTTGTAAATGTTTCACTTAGTTTTACCAGAATTAATGATGTTATGATAATCGTATGATAATGTGAATCTCTTTTATATGTTTGTTTTAAAAAATGTCTCAAAGTTTATTTGTCCATACAATTATAGTCAGCAGAGTCTGGTTTTGTTTTGGATCCCAATGACTTTCATTGCAGGGACACAAAAAGTAAAAATATCTCCTGTTTTCCACAGCAGAAATAAAATCATACAGTTTTAGAACGACATGAAAGTGAATATTTAAAGGAATAGTTCACCAAAAAATGTAAATTCCGTCATCATTTACTCAGCCTCAAGTTGTTCCAAACCTGTATGAATTTCTTTCCTCTGTTGAACACAAAAGATGATATTTTGAAAAATATGGGTAACTAAATAGTTTATGGGCCCCATTGACTTCCATATAGTATTTTTGTTTCCATACTATGGAATTCAATGAGGCCCATCAATTGTTTGGTTACCCATATTTTTCAAAATGTCTTCTTTTGTGTTGAGCAGAAGAAAGAAATTCAAACAGGTTTGGATCTACTTGAGGGTAAGTAAATATTGACACAATTTTCATTTTTGGGTGAACTATCCCTTTAACTGCACAGGTGATCTGAAATACAACAGGAGAAGGAGGAAGGTCTCACCTGTCATTTTCAGTGTCACCGCATTACTTCGTTGTGTACCCTTCTTGCACCAGAAAGTGGCTCTTTTTGCCTCTTTTAAATCTGCATATATAACAGCTCTCTTCATATTCTCATCAACAGCGGGATGTATACTGAAGCCGTTCTCTCCCCGCAACACAAAACACGCCCACCCCTTCGGATCATCGTCCACCTGCAGCACCAGGTTTCTTCCATCGCCTTTGGACATCACAGCGCCACCTATAGATGGAGAGAGCTGAGCGTGAGGCTCCAGCTCTGAAAGAGAGAGATTATGAGAAACAGCAGGAGGAACAGATGATCGTGTGGGAACGTTTGGTGTCGTTTAGGGTGTTGTTCATACCCAGGACATTAAGTGTGTACTTGATGCTCTTCGATCCGCCCCGCTCACATTCGTACTCCCCGCTGTTATTTGATGTCACTGCTGTAAGAAGCATTAAAGAATCCTGATGTGATTGTTGTTTTCCTTCAATGAACCATTTTGTCGTTCCACTCCCTCCTTTACAGAGCAGAGTGATGTCATCTCCAACAAACACATCTGGGAACCTCGGCAGGACAGACACTGAGAGAAAGAAAACAGACACTTAAGAGACACATCTTCTGTAACGCCAGGTTGTCTGACTACTTTACTGTTGCAAAATATTATTACAGTAGCTGGCAATAATTGACAACTATGGTGATTTAGTGCTGTGCACAAATATAATAATTGGAAAAGTTTGAAATGGACTGTGAAAGGTACATTTATTAATTAATTTATACATTTGCACATTTATTTATGCATTTATTTGAAAAAATACACCTTTTCATTTTTGTCCTCTATCAGATTCATAGAAAAAATTTTTTTTGCTTTATTTAAAATGTCATAATGTAGCTTTTTACCATTTTCATCGTGTTTTTTGTTGTTGTAGTTTTTTATTTAAGGCCTTCAGGTATTCTGTCGAGTTCAGTGACTGTCTAATCGATGTGAAATGTGCCACAATTGATCAGGGAATCTTGTTAAAAATACACTTGAGCTGCTGGTTTCTAACATTCAGATTCCTCAGGAGGATCTGCAGATCTTACAAAATGATCTGATGCGTTTTATCATTAATTAGGAGTCATGCTGTTTGGTCTTCAGCGGACACACCCTGCAGCGTTTACCTGGACCTTCTCGAGGGACTACAAAAGGAACTACTCTGGACCAGGTTGGAGCTTCATTATAAATGACCATCAGTTGAGGTGCTTCATACACAATAGACATTTAAACATGTACTGAGGCTAGAAACATCAGGATACTGGTTGGGTGAAGTGATGCTTATAATAGATTTGTTAGTATGTTCATTTAAGTTGCTCTGGTCTTGTGTGGAATGAAAATGTGTGTATTTACCTTTTTGTCCATTGTCTTCTCTTATGAGAGCCAGCAACACTGGGACATAAAAAGATCAATCAGATTATTTCTGGACTAAGAATCTACATCTTTATTGCAGCTACATTGATATGAGACGGCCACACCCAGTCAGTTTTGGGTTAATCGTGACTCAAGAGTCACTGGCCTGTTGTGTTTTCAGTGTTCATGTCCAGATAATCCATGACCACACCAGGATTTCATTTTAGATGTATTTCTGTACATCTGTCTTTCAGTAGAAATCTCACTGGAAGACTTAATTCTGACTTATTGGCAAAATATTTTTGAATATTGACGAGGTCACATTGTGTAAGATATATATAAAATCTGTTTTAAGAATAATTTTATTTTTAGAAAAAAAAATAGGCATTAATCAATTGACAAAATATGTGATTTAAGTATAAGTAAATAATTTGTAATTTATAAGAAATATTTCATTATAAAAGAACGCAAAAAAGCATTTGTATTAATATTCTCTGACATTTTAACTTATACATCGGTATTTAATGCTTTTTCTGACTTCACTCAAACTTTCATTTCTTATTTTTAAATTATATGCTGGTATTGTGCATCATAAATTAAGCAGTAATTTTTGCATATCTTTCAAAATATCTTTGTAAATAATAATTTGTGGTGGTGTAATGCAAATCTGTGTTACAAAATTATTATATTAGTGCAAACATAACCAAAAATAATATAAGTTTGCAATGAAATGTGATCATTTTTGGATAATTGTTAACATTTATCATCATTTAATGTTTATATATTAACAAGACAAACAATGCTCATTAAATCATTTGCCTCTTATCTGTTGCATGAAAACTGCAAACTGGCTGATTTGAATTAAACTTCAAGAATTAGTCAAATCATCCCATTACACAGAATCAGATAATAAGATGATGCTGCATAATCTCTTGTGTTTTTACCTGTCAGTGTCAGCAGAGACCTCATGTCCATCAGCGGAACCGAGCCAGGCTGTCCGTCCGTCAGAATGAGAAATATGACTGTGTGATGGACAGAAAGATGAGCCGCATGTAGAAATTTGGGGAAGTGGAGAAAAAGTGGCTTATCAGCTTTATTGCATTCAAGCTCAGCTGAGTATGTGTGCGTGTATGTGTGTGCACACGGTTCGATTGTTTTAGTGTTTTTTTTTCTCTTATGACGATTAGAGAAGTGTCTGCCACACCCTTCAGTCACACTGAATCAGCAGTGTTTTTAACAGCTCATTTCAGCTGTGTGTTTGTGCTCAAGCATGCAGAGTTGCTGTCAATTTGCAGTTTGGTTATTATCAGGCATTGCTATTTACAGAACGTGTGAAGTTATGGTCATGATGGTCAGTGAACAAGAACAACTGGGAGGCTCAAACTCAAAATAAGTGTGAAGGAATGATACATGACTCATTTCGTTTTATGAAACATTTTACAAAGTACACTTTATCTAATTAGTCTATAGACTGTTATACAACTACTCACTTAAGATTGTACATTCATTTTTAGTGTATCAACAATTCTGTTTCTGCCCACAGAGAATATTTAGGATATTTCAGAATATTGTTTTTATCAACGTCAAAAATTCAGGTTAAAAATAATATGAATCTATAACTTGGGTACTTCCTTGTCTTATTTAGCATTTTTATTCATTTTTGCATTCAGATGTTCATGTTAAAAGCTCATGCGGTATGACAAGTCATTTTTAGAAAGTGCAGTTATTTCATGTTATCACTCAGTTAATATGAGCTCAGTTAATAAAGGCTGTTTTAGATGGAGTTTAGCATGTCAAGTATATAGGCCATCTAGCTTCTGCATAAAATATAAGAAAATGTAAGTATTGCTCAGGAAAGTTATAACTAATTGCATATCATGCACAACAACACATCTGCTAAAGGTTGCAGTTATGCTTGTAAATAAACAGCATGAGCAAATTTCAATGACATTGACTATTTTAAGTGTGACTATTAGTAATTTTAGGAATAATATATAATAGTAAGGTTTATTAACTGGTTCATTGTTTACTTAACTTGTATATTAAACAATTTTTCATTCAAAGTGATGCAAAACCCTCTTAATATCTGTGTGTTGACCTGTTAATTAATTCAAAATACATTTTTAATTTAGTGAAATTATAAAATATTTGTACTGCTTGTTAGTTAACCTGAAATGACCCTTGGTCATTTTAGGCTTGATTTCTGCACAGAACATCATCGCCTGTTCGCAAGTTCTCTTTTTACTCTTGAGGTTTGTGTATTTTCAGTGTTGGCAAAGCAATTTTCTGTGTCTACAACATTAACCACACTGAACCACACTCTGGTGTTTCATGAGCGATGTTTTTAGAGCAGAGTGCAGAGGCTCTGCAACTTTTTGTATTTACTTAAAGTGCAATAGAGGATAAAAGCAGATAAACGTTGTAAAATGAATGTTCAGTAAGTCATCCAGGCCGTCTTGCAATGTGATCTTGATTTGGATTTCACTATGATTCAAATTTTGAATGAATTCTTTTCTGTCAGGAGGTCCCACAGGCCAGTGCATTCACAGGAGAGCAAAAATGACATCTGATCACAGATCTCAAACCCTTGGTAAGTTTGAGAAAATGCTCCACACTTCACGCTCGGCAATGTGACAAACGAATATCAGACAAAATTCTATTGCAAAACAGACTAAAAAATATTTAAGATATATTTTGTTTCCAATGTTTCCACCACTGTAAAGTGACATGCACTTCTTTAGTGAGAGGAAATTTTTTTTTTTTTTAATACTGTCCACCATTTCATATCTTCTGCTTTCAGTTTGGTGTCACAGAGTGTCTTCATACTTCTTACTTAAGCTTTCATAATCTGTTTCTGTTGTATTCTCTTCTATTCTTTATTTCCTTTGTTCAAGATGCATTCCTAATTCTTTATATTATTTGTGCAACAGGAACAGGAACACAGCTTTACTGTGTGTGTGTGTGTGTTACCTTCCTGTGCGTTTCCCAGAATACCCAATGTTGGTGTTATTTATAAACAGAAACATGCCTATTAATCAGCCCTTTGTTTTATTCTTTTTAATTTAGATTAAATAGATTTTGCATTCACCAAATGTACATTAAATATGTTGGTTGGTTGTTGGTACAGTTCACAATGCATACGCTCAATGTTTTTAGACACATATAAGAAAATTTTCACATGTACAGAAAGAAGTTCAGAAATGAACCGATGACGCTTTTGGTAAAATAATGGGCAAAATGTGTGTCATTTTGGCCACATATGAATTTATAGCAGCACTTTCTATGAAACCTAATGCATTATACTGTAATTATTTGACAGTGCTCTGTTATACACATTTTTTCATGAATAATTCTGTTATAATCTATTAATCGTATTTACATTTATGCATCTAGAATATACTTTTATCCAAAGTGACTTACAAAGCAGTTTGTCACAGATCTGTTCACATAACACTCAATGTTTCAGTAACGCATCTAAAAATATAAGACATTATGCATTATAATCCTTTAAGCTTTTGGTCTTGACATAGCTTAATTTTAATTAGCTGTTTAAATAATTCATTATGAATATCTTTATAATGCATTATATATATGGATGCTTCAGAGATGGTTTTGCCAAATTGATTATCATATGATCTTTTGAGTGAGACAGAATATCAGCCAAATTGTGAAATCTAGACACAGTAAACTTTGTGCCCTTGCCGTTTAATAGTTGTGTTGTGAAAGAGAGACTTCAGCGTCTGTGGTAAAGTAATGGTGACTTGACGCACATCCTGGTTTTACAGAGAAAACCGTGTTCCTGTAACAACAGTCCTGTCTGGGAAAAAAAAAGCTCAAACCATAACCTAACCCTTAAACTAGAGGGCCTAATGTTGGTTGTCATACAGTAAATGTTGTATTCCAGGACCAATAAGGATGCTGACCCAGGCAACATCATTTTTATTTTATTTGTAAACATTTTATTTTCCACTCACTCTGACTCTTAGAATTTGAAATGAGCTGTTTGTTGTTGTTTTGTATATGTTAGTGATTTTTTTTAAGGCATTTGTGTTTGCTGTCAAGTTAAGTGTAGTTTTTAACTCCAATTTTTACATTTTATTTTATTTAATTTGAGCGATTACCCTCACACACCTGCAGGTAATAGATAGGTGCGTAGGAGAGAGGACCAAAAAAAGTAAAAAACAAACGAAAATCCCGCACACTCTCAGAGCTTACAAAAGTATCAAAAAATGTGTATTTATCACAATGTTTTGGTCCAATGACCTTCATCCAGATAAACTATTCAAAGCTCAAAATATATATAAAAAAATCAGCTGAACTCATGACCAATCACTTTTGCAGTGATAATAACAATTTTTTGATATTTTGCAAGCTCTGATAGTGTGCGGGATTTTGTTTTGCTTTTGGTTTTATTTGGAAAGAACTAAAAGTCAGTTGAGACATATCTCAAGTGTTTTTTTTTTATGTTGCTTTTCACAGAGTATTAGCCTTGGAATAAAAATGCCATGATTGACTAATATCTAATGAATGAGTAATACAGTACATTATGGTCTGAGGGTCAGTGATGTGGCTTCAGACATGCCGGGGATTTTAGGTTATTTGCATTCGTTTCTCAGAGGAACAGAGTTTGTGCTCTTATCATTCCAGTAGTGTGATTTTAATGTTAAAACAGTCCAAACATTTTTAAAATGCTTAGAATAGAAACAGAAGTAGGGGGATTTTGTTTTTACTGACCAGTTGGCTGAATTAGTGGCATTTACTAAATTAAGTATCACTATTCCCATCATACTGCAGCTCTTGTGCTCCAAGACATGAATAATTCCTCAAATCATGCTTCTTCTTGAGGCGTGTTGGTTATGATTTTATTCCTCTTGGAGTAATATGGGTGACTTGCATTAAATCCCACAGATTTGCATTGAATCAAGCATCAAGGCGCAGTGAGTTTTGTAAGTAGGCCTAACCACTCTCATTTTCTTTAGAAATGAAAAAATAAAATGTATTAATTGGATGACCAGATAAGTGCAATACAGCTTTGAGAATTACTTGAATAAGTTATGTATCCTTATGGATAATGTGATTAATTTATACTCAAGATGTTGCTGTTTTGGTAGCACAAGTAAATGCCTGCTAATCAAACAAAACCAGTATATAAGTGGTTTCGGATCTACTGTCTTTGTCTAGTAAATCAAATTCATGTTATTTGTTTAAAAACTGCTCTGTGAAGATGTTAGTGCATTAACTAGTAACTGAAGTGTTTATCTGCTTCATTCTAATTTAAGGACGCTGAGCTTTGATGTTATAGTGAGAGGACGGGGTGGGACTTGGGTCCGTTTTGAAAGGTCAGAAAACAGGACAGCAGTGGGGAGCGACACAGCCTTACTCTGGGTACAAACAGGCCACTTTCGGTTCCGTTTTGAAGGGGGTGACTGAAGAAAAATAATATATTAGTAATTAGGTAGTAGGACTGTTGGTATTTGACTCCAACACTGTGTCAGATCTACTTACTAACGCCTTGAAAATAGAGAAGTACAGAGAAAACCCACACTTGAGGACTCGACAACTAGAACACCACTGCCTCAATTCACCAAAACTATACATGTCCAAAGAGAGAGAGAGAGATAAACAGATAGACAGACAGATCAGTAGATAGATGCAGAGTTAGATAGATGGACAGATATGTAGTTAGGTAGACAAAGATACACAGACCATTGCTGGTTTAATTGTTGCATTTGTAAAAACAAGTGTTCATTTTAGATCTATGAGCTAATATATGCTGGATTAAAGATGTAGGCATATTTTTGATGTTTACAAATTTGCACATGAAAACAGTTGAGCGGGAAACAGTGTTTTGGAAAGATGTTTACATTTTCAGAATTTTTGCTTGTGGCTTATGTGTAACTGACACTATAGTGGGTGGTTGCCATGGTGTTGCCATGTGGTTTCTAGGTCATTGTATGGTCTATAGATGTGATTCAGGTCCCTCCTTTGTTGTGCATCTTTTTTTTTTCAAGTTCACTTTTTTTTTTTACGATTTTTGTGCATATTTTTTCAGTTTTTATGGTCCAGCAGATGAAAACAGTGTGTCTGATATAGTGCACCCAGTATGCACCCAAGTTCCTGGACAAATAACTCGTATGAAGCGGTTCTTTGTAGAGATGCACCGATTGCATAATTGGCCTGGTGACCGGCCGGTCAGTCTCACGTCTTTCCGATTTTCCGATTGCAATAACGTCGGCTGCATGTTCTAGCTCTCTTCTCTCCGATGGCGAAGTGACACGCACCCGCCTCCTCTCAGTCGCTCAGGTTAAATAGGGCTCGTATTGCTCATAATTTTACTAATTCTCAAAGGTTTTGCACTGACACCGGGCAGCTTGTGAGTTACAAGTACCAAAATGACTGGCTTACTGCATTTAAACGGTCAAACACCCACAAAGTTATGTCAAAATGCCCGTCTTGGCGAGTATCCAGTAAACACAGTCAGTTTTGGAATCAAATTAGTTGAGAAAGATACATGCAAGTTGTGTAACAGTATTTTGGATTCGTTCATAAACTCTTAAATGTTCCTCAGTGAGGCCTGCATTGACAGCAAGACAATTTACACTTTCAAACGCCCAGAAAGCTATACTAAAGACATATTTAAATCAGTTCATGTGACTACAACCTTAATGTTATGAAGTGACGAGAATACTTTTTGTGCACCAAAAAAAACAAAATAACCACTTTATTCAACAATATCTAGTGATGGGCGATTTCAAAACACTGCTTCACGAAGCTTCGAAGCTTTACGAATCTTTCGTTTCGAATCAGTGGTTCGGAGCGTGTATCAAACTGCCAAAGTCACGCCCCCCCAGTGGTGAACATTGAAATTTCGAAACACTTATGACGTAACGAAGCCTCGTTTACTGAAATCACGTGACTTTGGCAGTTTGATACACACTCCGAACCACTGATTAAAAATGAAAGATTCTTAAAGGGTGAGTAATTTATGACAGAATTTTCATTTTTGGGTGAACGAACCATTTAAGCTTAAAAAAACGTTCCTTGCCGACTAACTGAAATGTTTAAATTGAAGTACTACTACAGTTACTAAAACTAAAAAATGAATAAAAGCTGTATAGAAATAAGACAAAAGCACATAAAATCACTAAAATTAAATTGAAACAGAAAATATAAAAACAAAAGCTAATTCAAAATATTAATAAATACTATTATAGTATATTAATATTATTAAAATAGTAATAGGAGCACAAAGTCTGCAGGACGACGCACACTATCATAGTGGAAGAGGTTTCATCACATCACTATGAGCACTAGTACTAGTGATGCTTAACTTAGTAAAAGCCACTAATAAGGAAGAATTGCCAAACAGGCCTGATTTAAAAGTGGAGAAAGTGCAGACAGGCTCTTATGAAGAATGGAATGTATTATTCTGTCTTTATCTAATGAAGGCCAGTCATTCTGTCTAACTGCTTTGTGTCTAGGTTATTCTTGAGTGTCCTCGTACAAACCTTGTGGGTGAGAGACGGTGATTGATCTCAGCGTGATGAGGACAGGTGATGATTTCTGCAGCCGTTCTCTAATTCGCCGCATGAACACTCGCAGTAAGGCTAATTTCTATTTTCATTTTTTCGTCCATGACCCACTTGTGTTCAAGAGTGTGTGTGAGTGTCACAGTATGTTATTAGCTCAGAAAAAAGACGTGCACATGCTCACACATATGCATGCATGCATGTCTTGCATTATACATGTGAAACTGTATGTTTTCCCGCGTGGTTTCAGTGGTTTCCAATCGTAACAGATGACTTCTTCCCACAAAGCCACAGAAGATCCGGATGAAACCCAAGCCTCAGATGCGAGCCAGTTTGATCTAGCATCCGAGAGGCCGTGTGTGTGTATGTGTGTGGAGAGCGAGGCTGGAGGGAGGAGTGTTTGAGTGCATGACAGCGGGATGAGAGAGATCTCAGAAGAGAGATTGTTCCAGTGCTGGAGGTGATCCTGCATGGACGCAACGCCTGGATGTGCACGTTTATTGGCGTTTCTATGACGGTTTGTTTCTCTTTGGACCCTGTTCTGACCACGTCTTCTGTGCCGGAATGAGGAAGCTCAGGCTGGACCTTCAGGTATGAATTCCCACTTGGATAGAGCATCCGTTATGATGCTTAGATGGAGCAGATATAATAGCGCTTGCAAGAAAAACTATTGAATGGATGTGACTCCCGAGATGCTTGATAGACCACTTTTGAGAAGGTCTTGCTTCACGTACATACAGTTGTGTTGGTGTGCTTTGGCAAAACTGTGAACTGCAGTAGTTGCATATGCAGCGCTTTTGACTTCAGTGTGTGTTTTGCTGTAAATTGTGCTGATAGTGAGTGGGTGAGTATGTGTGTGTGCTGTTTTCCTGGTGTGAGAGGCCTGCTGGGACCAAAGGTAGGTCACTGCACGCAGAGAGCATAATTATGCACTCAAACACTTATCTAGGAAATCTATATAGCGAGAGAGAAATGTGAACTGTTCATCTGTGTGTGTTTAAACAGTTAAATCGAGCAGCTAATTGCACCCAAACTATGTTTTGTATGAGCACACTGTGCATTGTGATCTTAAGCTGTCTTAAGCTGAATTATGTTTATGATTTAGTTCTTAAAAAAGCAGGGACTGTCGAGATGTAAATATTCAAACATATGCTCATAGTTGTGCCAGGTTTACGTTAATGGCACTTTTTTGTAACCAAATGCAAAGCTGAAATGCGATGCAGAAATGTAAACGAGTTTTCAGAGCTGTCTGGTCTGGTTCTCTCACAAGGCATCATGACTTCAGAAGTCAAGTGGAAGTTGTGCACAAGGTGTATTACATTGTAAAGACATTTTTATGATACTTTTTATGGTCAAAACCTGGTTATCTTTCATTTTGACGTCTGTCTGTCTGTCTGTCTGTCTGTCTGTCTGTCTATCTATCTGTCTATCATTTGTTTGTTCTATAGTTCGTTTGTTCGTTCTTTCATTCGTTCTGTCGTTCGTTTGTTTGTTCATTTGTTCTGTCATTCCTTTGTTCATTCTACCAACCGTTTGTTCGTTCTTTCTTTCATTTGTTCATTCATTCTATCTATCTATCTATCTATCTATCTATCTATCTATCTATCTATCTATCTATCTATCTATCTATCTATCTATCTATCTATCATTTGTTTGTTCTATAGTTCGTTTGGTCGTTCTTTCATTCGTTCTGTCGTTCGTTTGTTTGTTCATTTGTTCTGTCGTTCCTTTGTTTGTTCATTCTACCTGCCGTTTGTTCTTTCATTCGTTCTGTCGTTCCTTTGTTTGTTCATTTGTTCTGTCGTTCGTTCGTTTGTTCATTTGTTCTGTCGTTCCTTTGTTTGTTCATTCTACCTACCGTTTGTTTGTTCTTTCATTCGTTCTGTCGTTCGTTTGTTTGTTCATTCGTTCTGTCGTTTGTTCGTTTGTTCTGTCGTTCCTTTGTTTGTTCATTCTACCTACCGTTTGTTTGTTCTTTCATTCGTTCTGTCGTTCGTTTGTTTGTTCATTCGTTCTGTCGTTTGTTTGTTTGTTCATTCTACCTATCGTTTGTTTATTCATTCATTCAGTCATTCATTCATTCATTCATTCAGTCATTCATTCATTCATTCTATCTATCGTTTGTTCTACTTATCGTTCGTTCTACCATTCTGTCGTTTGTTCGTTCTATCTATCGTTTGTTCTGTTTCTATCATTTGTTCGTTCTATAGTTTGTTTGTTTGTTCGTTCTATTGTTTGTTTTTTCGTTTTTTCAATTGTTTGTTAATTCGTTCTATCTATCGTTGTTTGTTCTACTTATCGTTTGTTCGTTCTATCTATCATTCGTTCTATGTCTGTCGTTTGTTCATTCTATAGTTTGTTCGTTCTGTCGTTTGTTTGTTCATTCTATCTACCGTTTGCTCATTCTTTCGTTTGTTCAGTCATTTGTTCATTCATTCTGTCTATTATTTGTTTGTTCTACTTAACATTTGTTCTACCAATCTGTCATTCGCTCGTTCTATAGTTCGTTTGTTCGTTCATTTGTTCGTTCATTTGTTCGTTCATTTGTTCGTTCATTTTATCATTTATTCATTCTTTCATTTGTTCAGTCGTTTGTTTATTCGTTCTATCTCATTTGTGTGTATACTTATCGTCATTCGTTTGTTCTACCTATCTATTGTTTGTTCATTCTATAGATAGTTTGTTCGTTCATTCGTTTGTTTTGTTGTTCTTTTTTTGTTCGTTCTTTCATTTGTTTAGTCATTTGTTCATTCATTCTATCTATCGTTTGTTCTACTTATTGTTCATTCGTTCTGTTTATCTATCATTCATTCTCCCTATCTATTGTTTATTCATTCGATATTTAGTTTGTTCGTTCTATCTAGATTCTCTTCATCTTTTTGATATTCTTGACCATAGTGGCAGGGATTTGTTGTGCTTTCTGTATGAGAGCAGCATTGTCAGTGTGTGATGTTTGTGATGTGTGGACAGACTGATTGTTGTGTGTTAGTGGAGTTTTTCTTGGTTTGGTGTTTTTTTCTCCAGCACTTACACTCGTTCTCGTGCCCTGAGCTCGATCTCAGCATCATTTGCGTTCTGTCTCTCCTTGTCCCAGTTTTCTCTCGCACTCCTCCTCTCTTCTAGAGCGCTGACCTCCAGAATGTTGTTGAAGGAGGTCACGGCTGTGGGTTTCCTCCGCGTTTGGTTTCTTCCATAAAGCTTTTGCTTGTTATTTGGGCTGTTCACATGTGATTTCCTGTGTTAACATCACCCTGGGTTATCTTGTACCAGTTTCACACTGTTCATTTAATAATCTGGGTTAATAATTAATTGCCAGTTTTGAGGTTTTACACTGTAGTTTCATAAACCCTGATTTAATATTATTATTATTACTAATATTTCTTGCTTATTTAGGATTATTGATCAAACCATTAAAGATGCAGTCCGTAAGTTTTGCCTCTTTGTCGCCATCTCTGTTTGAAACCTGCAATTGCAGTTATTTGCGGAATTATTATCTTTACGAGGGTTGTGCATTGGCACAGCTCCTCGGCACGGATGAATCTAATGTTTACTGTCAGTCACCTTACCAGTGTGGATACTGTACTTCGGAATCACAGATTGTAGTCTTGGAAGTATGACCAAAATAAGAATTTTCACTGGAAAATGTCATCTGAACAAGTGAGTAACAAATCTGCCACCTTTGTTCTGACCAACTGAGGGAAAAAAAGCATGTCAATAAATCGTACTACCAATGGTGATTAAATCTAACAATCGCATAGCTCATATCACATCAAACCCTGCAAATTATTATTATTGTTATACTTTGTTTTCAAATTGTTAATGTTAACATCCGCATTGCGTGACTACGTGTATTAAGTGTGTTACCTGTAGATTTCAATTTCTGTACAGTCTAATCTAATGTTAATTTGTCATACCATACAATCCACCATCAAAATGATAAGTTTAATTATTCCAGCTGCTGTGAGAAAAGACAATAAATGATGCCACCTCACATGTGATATAGCCTACTAGCTGGGACTCCTTCTTTATGTAACAGACGTGATGTAATGACGCAAAGACGAATGGCTGCACGGATTTCCCGCAAAAACCCTCCAGTACCACTCCGATTAGAAAATGTTATTACAAGCTTACCATTGTGAATCGAGTTAAGGTAAGGAGATATTTTTGAACACTGGCTGTTGATTTTGGATCATTTTTAACCAAAAAAAGTTACGGACAGCAGCTTTAAGCATATGACAAGCATGTTATAGTAGTTTTAAATCAAATTGTAAATGTTTGTATACATTTTGGCATGTAAATCCACTAAAATGTATCACAAAAAACAGAAGAAAATGCATGCTGGAGTGTTAAACATTATTTTTAACTGTTTTATGATGCTGAAACTTAACGGTGCATAAATATTTTACATCATAAGTAATGATCCAGTAAGCATTAATGATTTATGTTTGGCTGTATGTTGCTTGAATACTCTTTATCTTTGGCACAAGAAAAGCAGGGCTAACTAGCTCTGAATCAGAGCTTCATAAGCCAGGGTCAAAAGTGGCCTTTAACTTGGAAAACGCTCTTCATGATTATCCTCTTACATACAGTAGAGCATGTAGGTTGTGCATTAGTATTCAAGGAAGTTGTGCATTTTTGAATCTCCACTTTTTTAGCATATTTCATTCACTTTGTTCACTGCAGGAGATCTATCTGCTTCACATGTGCTAGTGTGGTTTTTGTAGGACAACATGATGTGTTAATTTTAGCAACACTGGTCTCTTTGGTGCCTTTCTGTTCATGTTGATTAATACTGTAGCCTGTATTTTTCTGATATGCGTCCTTGCATCTGGATTGTTTTGACAAATTTAAAGTCTGACTTTTGTAATAGCAGCAGGAGATATTTGACACTAAATTGAAGTAAGATGATAGTTGATAACGATTCTGCAACGTCACATGCTCAGTAAAGGGCTGTTCCTGGATGTGACTGGTTTATTAAGAATGTTTGGCTTTTTTGAACAGATGGAGGTTTGCTTTAACTTTTAATAAGTCTTCAGACTTATGATTAAATGTATGCATTTAAATAAAAATGGAATAAGTGGAAATATAAACTCCTAGTTTAAATAGATCTGTTTACCTCTAAGGTCTTTCTTTATTGTGTAGTATTTTTTTTTTTTTTTTTTGAAGAAATAATACTTTTATTCAGCAAGGATGCATTAAATTAATCAAAAGTGACAGTAAAGTAGTGCTGTAAAATCAATTAATCGCAATTAATCGTATCCAACATAAAAGTTTGTTATATGTATGTATGTGTGTGTGTGTGTATATATATAAATATATATATATATGTATATAACATTTATGTTAGATACTATTAATTGCGATTAATCGATTTTACAGCACTACCATTTAAAATATTACAAAAGATTTTTATCTCAAATAAATGCTGTTCTTTTGAACTTTCTCTTCCACAAACATATGAACTGTTTTCAACATTGATAATAATCATAAATGTTTCTTGAGCACCAAATCAGCATATTAGAATGATTTCTGAAGGGTCATGTGACACTGAAGACTGGAGTAATGATGCTTTGATCACAGGAATAAATTACATTTTAATATATGTAAATAAAAAACTGTTATTTTAAATTGAAATAACATTTTACAATATTACTGTTTTTACTGTAGATTAAATAAATGGTGAGCAGAAGAGACTTCTTTCAAACTTTTGATTGGAAGTGTATATTATTAGGTTGTTGCCTGCATTTGAATGTATTCCAATTCACTGTTATTCATAATAAATCTCTTATGATCTTCAGGCCTCCCACATAACACTTCTATCACCTGCAAACAAGTGTACAGATGAGGGAACGTCACTCATTTCACTCATTCATGATCTCTGGGGTTTAAAACATCATTGCACAATGAACACTAGCAGGTTCATTATAGAAACAGAAAGTGGTTTTGTGCTTTTCTCAATGGCTCAATCTCACTCTGAGCTCCAGGGAAAAAGTGCAGAAAAAAACACCAACACATGGTTTAATTGTCCGTTATCTGCGCTGTCATTCTTTTCTAATGGAGCGATGGCTGGTGAGAGACACAAAGAGCGTGAGCAAAAGGAAGAGACCAATGCCGGACCTGGTTGCTCCACTTCTTTTTAACGGGTTATAAAAGTGGGACAGTCTGTTCCATGGCAGTTCTCCAATTAAAGTTTCTGGGGACCAATTCACTGGAAATATATCTATATTCACCCTGTCCTACATAGGAGGGGGTGGTGCGCTGTGTATGTGAGAGAATGAAGTACAATACGATAGGAGGTGTGTGTAAAAGGGTTTCTTCTCGCAAAAACTGAGCGAGCTGAATGGACACTCGGACAAATGCGTTAAGTGCGAGTGGGAAAAGCCTTGTAGGTGCTGCATTTTGTTATTTATGTGACCCAATACTGTTTTTTTGGGACTACTTACTAAATTGCATTGGTTTCATGGTGGTATAGTATTATTTCACAGCCCTTGTCTTGTGTCCGGTGTCCTGACAGACTGGTTTCTGCAGTCTCTTTGCTGTTTTCATGACCTGGTCTCGTATCACCGCTCTTCCCGCTTTGTCCTTGGGCTGCTGGTTTCTGTGTGGCGCCTGCGTTACTCTCTCTGAATTGTCTCTAGAGAATGAAATGAGGCCAGTGCTCTATTTTTCCCCACCTGCCCCAGTCAACTGCCAATTATACAGCTGAGAGCTAATCAGGCGAGGGAGAAACACTTACCTGCATTCTCATTGGTCCTGTTTTATTAGCCGGTTAATATGAGGGGATTCATGCATAGATGAATATAGTTCTAAAAGTCGTTCTAAATGTAAAAGAAAGCCACACCAGAACTATAGTGAAAATGGCACAGAGGAACTACTGTATATTGTTGGAATCACTTTCAGAACTTTTTTTTCCCCGCTGATGAATGATTGACAGCCAATCAGAATCTGATCAAGCATTTAAAGCGAAAGATGACAAACTGCATCGCGTGCTTAGAATAAACAGCGCATTATCGTTCGTTTGTGTGGATGCTAATGTAGTTATCGTTATGGTTATTATTCTTGGTGAGAACGAGCCTTTACATGTTATATGGCTGGACGATTCATACAAGTGCAAAATAGTCCAATACAACAAAGCACGGCTGGATTTATACTTGCATTAAAGGCAAACGCTAATGAAAAGACCAGCATGTTGTGTTTTGGATGCTGCAGTAGTGTTCATTTGTTTTGTGATTTGACAAAAAATATCTTTAATATCTTTAGTTTCCTTTAGTCAATATTTTTTTCTTTTGAAACCTGTATAAAGATGCAGTTGTGAGAAATAGTCACAATTACTTTCTTAACTCAATTTAATTTCTTATCATTTATTTTCGCACAACTACAACTTTTAATCTTACAATGAGAGACAGCAACTAGCTTCCATAATTTCTAGATTTTTTTATATTCTGTAAACATTGTTAGTATTTTCTTAAGCTCTTGCAGCGTTCCTTTTTAATATTTCAATATATTTAAATAGTGTAAATAATTTGTTTTTGTCAGTAATTCCATATATACATGTGGAATTACTGACATTTAATGACTTATTTATTTAAAATACAATCAAACCAAAAATTATTCATACATTTTTTATATTTTTGATATATTTTTACTAGTAGGTGCAGGACACTATAGTTCATTTATGTAAGTGAGGATAGCAAAATAAAGTAGACTGTGACATATTATACCCAAAAATTCTAGCAGTAAAATCTATTAAAATGTGGAACCAAAAAATATTCAGACACTTTGATCTGACCATGTTTTGCTTAAGTGTTGTCTGACATAATTAAGATTAATTTTTTCTGACACAGTTTAACTCTGAGATCTTGTCATATTTTAAACTATAGTGAATAAACTGTATTAATAAATGAAATGTTCAAGGTGTCTGAATACATTTTGGTTTGACTGTATATCCCTCCCTCCCTAAAGGAAGCCTGTTTTAGAAACTTGATTTTAACATCAATGTATTTTTATAAATGGAATGAGCAGTTGATTTGGATGGTTTGTGAACGAGACCATCTGTGTCTCATTGGCCTTATTCACCCTTCAATTGGCACCCGTGTAACCAGTCAGGCTTCCTAACAGCCTGTTTTAAACAGTTGATATGATATTAGACGCCACAATCTCTTGCTGACTGTCTGATGTATATTGGGGGGGGAACTTTCTTGATCAATCTGATTGGGCTTTTTCCCCATCAGAAACAAAGTTGTGTTTACAAGTTACTGGGTTGATTCAGTGGGTGCTTTTGAGGATAAATTATCTCTGGATTTGCCAATTTTACCCGGTTAGTAGCATCAAATCTTTGGAAGATATTCAGCTTATTGTTTATTTTGTGGTGTTTTTTGTATAACCGTTCATAGAAACTGCCAAGGCATAATTTACGTTTCCATTTCAAACCAGTCTATTATTGTGGTTGTCTATTTCAGATAAATCACTCATAAACAAATCTCTTTTACTTTATCATTAGGGAACTGAAAACTCATGCATTTTCTAAGAATGAAACATGTGGTGTGTTTATCATCTTTGAATACAGAGATAGATTTTCATAGCCAGAAACGATCAATAAAATATTATAGATTAATCAAACAGTCCAAAATCCAAAACCAAATTATTAAAAACTCAAATACAGTAATAATTAAAGCACTGGTAAAATGCTCATTGCAAATAGAGAGCTCAAAATGGCTGATTTATAAATAGTATTCCAATAATAATGGGAGTTACTGCAATATTTACAGTGGGGGAATGTGCACTCGATGAACCACAAACAGGTTGTGATATTTAAGGTAAATAACCATCTAAAGCTGTGAACAGGTGAATCAGTCACCACGAGCCGTCAGTAATGAGGTGACGGAGATCTCTGGAGGTTTACAGGACAGTATCTTAATGTGGACGTCACTGACGTCAGTTTCCATTTACAGTATTTACTGTACAGATGACAGGCGTTGAGGAGAGGTGCAGATGTCTTGTGTCTGTGCAGTTATGTTCTTTAAGTGTGTAAAATAAAGCGGAGATAAATCATGCTGACTGAAAGCTGATATAAATAATTTCAGTGAGTCAGTTTCCCTCTTCTGCGCAATTAAACATTAAACAACAGTATAATCAGCAAAAATGCTGCGGGTTGATGCTTCACAGCTACAGGACAACGACCTCAATCACACGCTCAATGCAACCAATGTAATCTGTAAGTCAAGTCAATAGATTTGTATAGCACATTTTACAAAGCACTAAATGCCTTCCATCACTGATGATACTTATTCAGCACGTGCTCAGTAAAGAAAAACAAGTTTAACCAAATCATAATTTTCTTGAATGTCCAGTAAAAATGTGTGGGTAAAAGTTAATATGCATGACAGACCATATAACACATACAAGATTTTACAATTGCCATGAGATTGGATAATAATAAAAGCTGATTAAATTGAAAAATTGAATCTTTAAGAACATTATTTCACTGATGTATCTGGGACTGTTTTTCATTACTGATCAATATATTATAGGGAACAGGAATGAACCTATTTTATATCATTATAATGTAGGTCCCACTCAAAGTTTTGCTTTAAAGGGGACCTACTGTATAATGTCCCTTTTCACAAGATGTATTATAAGTCTCTGGTGTCTCCAGAATGTGTGTGTGAAGTTTCAGCTCAAAATACCCCACAGATCATTTATTATAGCTTGTCAAATTTGCCCCTATTTGGCTGTGAGCAAAAACACACCGTTTTTGTGTGTGTCCCTTTAAATGCAAATGAGCTGCTGCTCCCGGCCCCCTTTCCAGAAGAGGGCGGAGCTTAAACAGCTCACGCTTCGGTTGCTCAACAACAACAAAGCTGGAGAATCTCACGCAGCCAAAATGAGGATTGTCAGTAACGGTGTTCAGCCTTACATTGTTCAAACCGGAGTCGACACTGATGGAGAGACTCAGGAAGAAGTTACAACTTTTAGAATGAAACTGGACGTTTCTGAATGGTTGGTGGATAAATTTATGTAGTTGCTGTGGAGTTGATTCAAGTCTTCGACTAGCATGTGCCATCATGTTAATCTTTTGTGCAAATCCAGTGTTGAATTGACCCTCGTTTGTGAAGCAGTCCGGCGTAAAATGACAGCATGGCAACAACACTCTACTACAACAACTCTTCCTCTTCTCTAAAGTAGCCCAACATGGCCTCACCCCCTTTGTTCTCGGGGGCGGGGTTTATGTAAATTTTAGGGTTTGTGATGTCACTAACCCAGGAAGAAGCTCGTTGTAGTCCCTACCTGCCGTTTGTTGTAGTCCTTAAACAGAGATTTCTGTAAAAGAAAATATCTCCCTTTGCATTGAACTTTGAGCGTCGTAACTTTCTAACTATTTATTTATCTTCTTTCACAAGAGAACCACAAATATTCCAGTAGCGCAAAGGAGCTATGCATCTATTTTATATTGATTATCTTTTCATGCACACAAATGGATGGTGAAGAGTAACAGTAACAAGCTAAGAGCAAAAACATAATCTCGGAGATGCACATGGATGCCACCAGCACATAGAGATTCACAGAGAACAACTAAATCATACTGTAATTTAACCCAAAATCAACTTTCAGTCTTCTGCAAATTGAATCCAGTCTGTTAGCCCTGGAGATAGAGCTGGAGTTAGTTATTTTTAGAAATAAGATGTGGAAAAAGTTCCACAGACTGTATTAGCTTGCAGATCTTTATTAAATAAAAGGTTCCCAAGCTTTTTTACTTAAACATACTGGTATTTATTATAGATTTGCAGGCTATACAGCAGTGTTGTTTTCAGGGTGTTGCTACACATTAACAAAGGTGTTCTGAGTGGTTGTTAGTGTGTTGCCAAGGTGTTCTAGGTGGTTTATTACTGGTCTAAAAGAGATCCTGGTTTCTAGGTGTGGCTTTATATTGACTCTGTATATTAACCTGGAATTTATTTTAACATCAAAAAATGAAATGCATCACCCCTCTAATGATTATTTTTTTCCTCTTCAGTCTGTCTAACATTAAGGTGGATGCCGATAAGCACCATGACCCAACAGCATAACATCAACACTTCTTGCTGACACGGTGCTGCAAAGGATGCTAGGAAACACCAAGCGTTTTTTTGGCAGCGCCGAGGGCAAAGAAGGCGAGGACGAGGAGGACGAGGAGGAGAGATTGAAGAGAGTGAAACAAAATGGGATGATCGATATGGGAGACAAGGAACACCAGAACCGGGGTGGACGCAAGGCGGACGGATCCAAACCGGCAGCCGTTGTGATTGGATGGCAGAGAGGGGAGAGACAACCGAGGGCTGGCAATGCGGGCCAAAGAGGAATCCCGCATTTGCCCAGTCAGCCGACGCTTTATCATCAGACAACCAATCAGCCGCAGTATCACCCGGTCTTGACCAATCAGCAGGCCCGGCGGCGTATGATGGAGCGGAGCATGACCACGGTCACGCCTGTAGAAGACTCGCACCTCGCCGTGATCGTCTTCCGCATCGGCATACCTGATATCAAACAAACGGTCTGTGCATTTCTGTTCACACACATTCAGACAAACTCACAAACTCTACTAGAGAGTGGCCGATAATCATTTTGACTACTTTTCGACTTGTTCAATTTTGGTCTACCGATATGGTACAGAGATAATA
>RJVU01075378.1:2355599-2376824 GCA_003731715.1 Anabarilius grahami
GTTATTATTATTATCAGTTTTATTATTATTATTATTATGGTTATTATACATATTCATTATTAATATTTTATTTTTATAGCTGTATTGTAGATTTTTTGTTGTTTTTGTTATTAGGATTATTATTATAAAATTAATAATTTAGTTTTATAGTTGTAATGTTTTAAAATTATTATTTTAATTAATATAATTTTTAATTATGTAAAATAAATAGACAATTTAAAATGTTTTCTACACTTAAAATAATTTGGTATTTGAGTCATTTGCCGAAAATGCAATATTGGTCAGTCTGTAATTTTCCTTGACAGCACTGAGATATTAATGGAGAGCAAATGGAGACTTTTGCTGAATTCTCCGGCTTCTCAGATGATTCTCAAGAGAAAAATACTCCAGTAATCTCATGTGTCTCTTTGAGTTTCAGAAATAAGTCAGTCTCAGATTTGCTAAGACACTAAAGTATGTAATCAAAATTCAAAGATCTCAATATTAATATTTATGAAATGTTGCTGTCTCCTTTGCTAAATTAACGTCTGATGTTCACGTGTCAGTCTGAACAACAGTAAATGTTCCTAATGAGTTTCTGAAAGCTTAAAAGAAACACACACACACACAGGTTTGTTTTGCTATCTTAGTGGGGACTCTCCATAGGCGTAATGGTTTTTATACTGTACAAACTGTATATTCTATCCCCCTACACTACCCCTATCCCTAAACCTAACCATCACAGGAAACATTCTGCATTTTTACATTTTCAAAAAAACATCATTTAATATGTTTATTAATCCACCGCTGGCTGGTCCCCACGATGTAGGTGATCTCAGGTTTTTATTACATCGTGGGGACATTTGGTAATTGTAATATAAACAAGAACAAACACACACACACACACACACACACACACACATGTTTGTTTTTGTGAAATGTGGGGACATTCCATAGGCGTAATGGTTTTTATACTGTACAAACCGTATTTGTTATCCCCCTACACTACCCCTACCCCTAAACCTAACCATCACAGGAAACTGTACACACTTTTACTTTCTCACAAAAACTCTTTCTGTATGATTATAAGCCCTTTGAAAAGTGGGGACATGGGTAATGTCCTCATAAGTCACCCTCTCCTTGTAATACCCATGTCATTATACACATTTGTGTCCTGATATTTCACAAAAACATGCCCACACACACACACACACACACACACACTTTAATATACTCTGGATCTATTGTGTCTCCCAAGGTTATCGTGGGAGGGATTGAGACATTAAGAGAAAATTAAAAAATAAGTTAATTCAGGTGGAGAAAAAGGGGCAACAAGGGAATCCTTAATGAAAGAATATTTAGTGCATTTGTATATTAGTGTGTATGAAGCTATTCTGGGGAAATTTTAAATAAACACACACACTGAGCTTGAGCTTCCTCTCATGATTTGTGTGGGAGCTCTGACCTGATTTAATGTCAAAATCACTCATCATCTAAACTCATCTAAACTCCTGACTCAATTAGCAGCTCACTTAACATGCTCAATCGTGGCACATTAACAGTCCCCAGATAAAGCAGCATGCTAGCACTTACTCTTCACGGTGCTGAAGTTTTGCTGTTGGATTTTAATATGCAGGATGGTTTATTGTTTGCAGGATGTCAGATGTTTGTTTTGAAGCTTTTGAAAGGGCTTGTTAAACCCTCCAGAATGTCTTTCCCATAGACATCCATTGTAAGCGCTTTACTGTAAACATGACTTTTGTACAAGGTATGAGTCGAAATGAAGGTTTGTGGTGAACGACAGATGCCGTCGATAAATCTGAAGTTGTTTTGAACTTTAAATCCAGTTCAATCTGTTGTTCTCACTCTCTCTCAAACCTGTTTTCTCTCTCGCCGTCTGTAGAAGTGTTTGCGGTTTGATCCCGACTCAAGCGTTTGGAGTGCGAAGCAGCAGATTATTTGTTCTCTCAGCGAGTCGTTGTGGGACGTTTACAATTACGGCCTCTTCCAGCCAGCTGGAGACGGACGAGATGCCAAGTTCCTGGAGGAGGAGCGCTTGCTTCGAGAGTTTTCCCAGTCCCTGGAGAAGGGAGTGCCCTACCTGGAGGTGCTGTAGCGAATATTAGATCACAGGCTCACAAACACTAGACAACATCACCCAGAATACTCCTGAACCTCATAACCTTCTGCACAGACATACCTTAAAGTCTTGACTGCAAAAAAAGCTGGAAAATTTCAATCGTTAATGGCCTGAAAAAAATGGTACAGGTCATTTAACTCATGTTGAGCCTATAGGGGCAAGTTGTCACAATAGAAACCTGCTGTTAACATAAACTAACAATACTTCAAAAGCATGTTAATTTCAACATTTACTAATAAATTATTAAAATTCAAAAGTTGTATATGTTAATATTTTTTCATGGAGTTGAGCTAACACAAACCATCAATGAATAATTGCATTTTAATTTATGTTATTAAGATTAATAAATAATGTAACAAATGTATTGCTCATTTATACTTACATTAGTTAATGCATTAATTAACATTAACTACCAGGAACTTATTGTAAAGTGTTAATGGCATTTCAGCACAATTTAAATATTAAAATAGTTACAGTATAAAAATGGACTAAACTATCAAACTTTTGTTATGACTGTCAGAAACTGCATTTTATACATTAAAGTTTAATGAATATAAAATATATAAAAAAACATATTAAGGTAAAACACTTTTTTCACATTTATGAAAAATTCACATCTAGAGAAAATGATTCAATATTTCAAATGATTCAAATCTACATTTATTATATGGTTGACTCTTAATATGGTAATTTTTATTATAGTTTCAGATTTGCACAGTTTAGCTCTTGTTTCTCAGAACTTGTAAACTGAACAAGCTTTAACCAGTTTCTCTCTATTCCTCCCTCTCTTCCTTGTTTCTTTAACTCACAGTTCAGATATAAGACACGGGTCTACAAACAGACAAACCTGGATGAGAAACAACTAGCGAAGCTGCACACCAAGGTAAATACAGGACAAAAATATTAATATCCACCAAAAACACATCTTGTATAATTGTAGAAACGGCCAGCAAAAATGAAATATCCAGTAGAGATGGATGTGTTGTGGATGAACACACTAAAGGAAGGAGATGAAGTGTCTGTGTGTGTCTCCCTCTACAGGCCAATCTGAAGAAGTTCCTGGATTATGTTTTCGGTGGAGCTGTGGAGAAATTGAGTAAAGCTCTGGATAAAGGACTGGATCCGAACTACCACGACACTGAGAGCGGAGGTGAGACGCACGGACAACTTAAACTATGTGAAGGGTCATGAATCCTTTGGGAGTCTCCAAATGGTAATTTTGAATATATGCCAAAACAAACCCTTAAATGCAGCTTGCAGAAAAGAGATTTTTGTAGTGCTTTAATTATATAAACTCCTGAGTATGAAATTTCAAATGAGAAAAAAAAGTGCAATAATTTTATTTGTACAGTCAATGTGATTCTAGAGGTTAGATCTGTTTTTGATCTAGATTGCATATGTGATGTAGTAGATGTAGATGGAGAATGTTTAAAGCTTTGACATTTTCAGTTCTGATGAGCGTCATTGGTGTCAGAATCGTCTCATTTCATTGACCTTAAACTCAACGCTCATTATGCTCCTTTGAGTCTATTTTCATCATCTGTCGTGATTTTTCATTGAACGGATGCTTTTTATTTGATGTGATGTTCAGCGCACTAATTGCACTGATGCTTAAAATAAGCAAGAGTTCAGTATCTCGCTCACAGGCGGTATGATGTCACGTATGATGTAAGTAAAGCTGTTCTTCTGTTGCTGTGTAATGTTTTTATCTGTCTCTCAGAGACGCCTCTGACTCTGGCGGTTCAGGGGAGTCTGAGCGTGGAAGGGATTCGTGTTCTGGTGCTGAACGGAGCTCATGTGGATTTCAGATCCAGAGATGGACTCACGCCCCTCCACAAAGCAGTCAGAGCGCACAACCAATCCGCACTGATGGTACAAACACACGCAGTTCATTGAACAAAATGCATTTAAAATATTTTGAGGTGCACCAAGTAGTTTTTTCTCTCTTAAAATGCCCCTATTATGCTATTTTAAAGTTCCTAATGTTGTTTTGGAGTCTCCTACAATAGGTTTACATGCATCCAAGGTCAAAAACACTTTAATTTTCTCATAATATTTTTTTTGCCAAAGTGTCTAAGGGTGCGTTCACACTTGTCATGTTTGGTTCGATTAAAACGAACTCTGGTGCGATTGCTCGGTTAGTGCGGTTCATTTGAACATATGTGAACGCTGCTATCCGAACCCTGGTGCGCACCAAACAAGCGGACTGAGACCGCTGAAAAGATGGGTCTCGGTCCGCTTCCAAACGAACTCTGGTGCGGTTCGAATGATATATGAACGCAACATGGACCAAAGACATGTAAACGAACCAAAAACATGAAGACGAGACCCTAAAAAGGACAGAATCCTCACGCATGTCAGTTTTTCTCATCATAGTCGCGAGTTTGCCCATGACAGGCATCAGACGCGCGTCTCCACGCAGCAGATTGAGTGTGTGTGTGACGGATGGATTCCTGCCGCTGTTTTGACTACTTTACACATTTTATAAGCTCTTCACGAGTTCCCAGCTGGCCAAAATACCATCACACGCAGGCTACACACACACACAACGAGCGCATTTACCTCAGCACACAGCATTGTTTTGGATGTTCGGTAAGTTCCGCCTCAAAATAGGCAATACGTCATAAAATCTGACCAATCACGTTGTGAATGTATCCCTATGCCTTAAGGTTCGGTATCTTTTGGTTCGGTGATAAAATTGCCAATATGAACGCTAATCGGACCAGGACTAAATGTTTTTTTCTTCTTTGGTCCGGACCAAATGAACCAAACGAACCGAACTACAAGTGTGAACGCACCCTAAATGGGTTTGATCAAGGATTCGGTCTCTAAACCCCTCCTTTCCTAGAGTCTGCTCTGCTCTGATTGGTCAGATGGCCCTGTCTGTTGTGATTGGTCGACCGCTTACAGCTCGTGTCGGAAACCAAACACTATTACCATAACTGAATTTTAGCTTCAGCTCTTCTTCAGCACTTGATACACAGTGATACAAACTAGGGCTGGGTATTGACACAATTTTCACAATTCGATTCGATTACTATTCGCTTGCTTTCGATTCGATATCGATTATTTTGGATGTAGTATTTCAGTTTCAGTACATGGCAAATTTTCTAGAGGAAAAAAATCTCTCAACTAATGCTGTAAACTACACATGGGAGTCAGTTGGTACTACTATAATAAGGTTAAATTCACTTATTTATACACAAACACTTAAATTACACTCAATGATGTTTTTATTACAAATAAAGTTTTGAATTACATAATCATATTTCTACTCCAATTCGTTTTTTTTTTTTTATATATAAACATTTAAATTGCGGCTGTCATAACTGATTTATTCAAACATGCATTAAATATTGAAGAACATAAAAATTATAATGAATATGTAACGGTGCATAGCTATATTTATCAGAATGCTGCTTTCTAGAATTTATTTTCTAGCTGACTAATGAGTTTATGGTCACAGAATATGTGTAAAAATGAGAATCGATTAAAATCGAGAAATCGATATTTTTTACCCAGCCCTAATACGAACAGTAACAGTGCCGTCGGTTTTACCATATCAATTCCAGCATGAGTCCTCATCCTTTAGAAGTGCGTCAAAGTGGATTTTCTTTCACAGCGCTGAAAACAGCGTCTTCTCAACATGTGAACAACACGAAGCAAACTCTTCTCAACTACAGCTACAGTGTTTGAGGGCGGGGCAAAGTAGACATTGTTCGTGGGCAGCCAATGAGGACCATAGGCTGGCATTATGCAAATTTGTCACAAACCTACGTAGGTTCGAGCAGGAATTGAAACTGGAATGACTGACGACTGTTTCAGTCAGTTCAGAATCGCTTCTTTCAATAACTCCATTTATCTTTGATCTTTGAAACTTTGCAGACCATAAACAGATATATTTCACATTACATGAAAAGTAATATCTGAAAACGCATAACAGGGGCACTTTAAAATAAGTTTTAAACCCAAAAGTCAGTGTCCTAGAAAAATTTGTCATTTGAAAAAGTTCCTTCATCTTGAGATCATGATCATGACCAGCTAAATACTTTGTTTTTATCTTCATAACCTTTCATTTGCAGAATAAATTTATGGTGACAAATGCAAAATATTGATTTGTGCATCTGTAAAGGGGTTTGTTTGTAAATCTTAATGTGCATAACTCTTCATTTCCATCCCATCTTTCAGGCTCTGCTGTCTTTGGGTGCTTCTCCGGACTATCGAGACCGCTGTGGTCTGACGCCGCTGTACCACTCGGTGCTGACAGGGGGCGACACGTCCTGTTGTGAAACTCTGCTGTACTATGGAGCACGACTGGGAATCAGAGATGAGAACGGCTGGGACGAGTCACACCAGGTGTGCGTCACTAGTTTGCAGTCTTAAACACAAGGGAATAATGAATATGTGAGATTATGGATTCTTTGTGTGCATGCATGTGTCCGTTTCAGTAGATTTTTGTTTATATTCACACATCATTCTCTCCTTTTTTCGGTTCTCTTTTAATTTCTCTATGTGGCTGCTAAATTTCCGCTTTAAATCAGTCAACATCCCTACATTTCTCTTTCTAAGGCCAAACTGTGGTCCTTTTGCACACATTAAAATCTATAATAGAAAAATGTGTTTTGCTACATTAGATGACTATAGAAATAGTAGCCTTAAGCATTCAAATGTGGAATTTTTAAATGTTTGAATTTTTAAAAATTCAAATAGTGCTTGAATAATGACATTTTCCCATCAGTTTCTCATGCTCTTTGCCCTTGTGATTCTAAACACCTGCACATACTTGTGTGTTTCATCCTGGTCATCACTGAGTGTCTGTATTCGTAAGCAACTAGACACTGTTTGTCCTCTGTTGAAGACGTTTTTCCCCAATCATCAGGTGTCAGATGGTGGGATTCCTCAACCTTTGTCCTTTAAGCTTTTTACACACACAAAATGTCAAAATGAAAAATGTAATGGGTAGAAAGCTAAAAATGGGCAAAACAATGCTAAATGCAAACAGTAAAGTGCAAATAAACATCATTTTTTTAAATAAACGAGAAATGCTTCTTTCCTGTCGTTTGATGGGGACATGCATCTGATCAAAATATACAGTATTCACAGAATAAACTTAAAGGATTAGTTCACTTTTAAATACACTTTTCCTGATAAATTTACTCACCCCATGTCATCCAAGATATTCATGTCTTTCTTTCGTCAGTCGAAAAGAAATGAAGGTTCCGCATTCTTCATAACGCTTACGCTGAATGTCCTACGCCTTCCCTATTCTACTTACGGAAAAAAACGAAACTGGCGCCGCGTTCGTTACGTAAGTAGAATAGGGAAGGCGTAGGACATTCAGCGTAAGCGTTATGAAGAATGCGGAAGCGGAAAGTACGTTCAAGGTGATATTTTGTTTATAAATCCTAAACGGTTGTATTTTTTTCGAAAATGACCGATCGATTCGCTAGATAAGACCCTTATTTCTCATCTGGTATCATTTAAAGCTCTTGAAGCTGCACTGAAACTGCAGTTTGGACCTTCAATCTGTTGGTAGCCATTGAAATGCACTATAAGGAGAAAATTCCTGAATGTTTTCCTCAAAAACCTTCATTTCTTTTCGACTGACGAAAGAAAGACATGAACATCTTGGATGACATGGTGGTGAGTAAATTTATCAGGAAAAGTGTATTTAAAAGTGAACTAATCCTTTAATACAGTACAGTAAGTACTAGTGAATTATTAGCTGCCAAGAAGAGTTAAAACTATTAAAAATAGTTTTTGTTAATTGAAGTGTTGCTTTGGCAGCTAACTAAGATGAAGTACAAAAAAAAACTGAAGCACCTACACAATTAAAATAAATTAAAGTTAAAGGATTAGTTCACTTTAAAATGAAAATTTCCTGATAATTTACTCACCCCCATGTCATCCAAGATGTTCATGCCTTTCTTTCTTCAGTCGAAAAGAAATTAAGGTTTTTGATGAAAACATTCCAGGATTTTTCTCCATATAGTGGACTTCAATGGAGCCCAAACGGTTAAAGGTCAAAATTACAGTTTCATTGCAGCTTCAAAGAGCTCTACACGATCCCAGATGAGAAATAAGGGTCTTATCTAGAGAAACCATCACTCATTTTCTAAAAAAAATTAATAAACATTTTATACGTTTTAACCATAAATGCTCATCTTGAACTAGTTCTCTTCTTCTTCTTCTCTATTTGAATTCCAGCAGTGTAGACACTGCTAAGTGTATTACTGCCCTCCACAGGTCAAAGTTTGAAGTAATTGTTATATACTTTCACTAGCATATTGTATAGGACAATTTAGTTCAAACTTTGACCTGTGGAGGGCAGTAATACACTTAGCAGTGTCTACACTGCTGGAATTCTAATAGAGAACAAAAAAGAGAGCTAGTTCAAGATGAGCATTTATGGTTAAAACATTTATAATTTTTTTTTTTAATTATAAAATGAGCGATAGTTTCTCTAGATAAGACCCCTATTTCTCATCTGGGATCATTGTACACTGTAATTTTGACCTTCAACCATTTGGGCTCCATTGAAGTCCACTATATGGAGAAAAATCCTGGAATGTTTTTATCAAAAACCTTAATTTCTTTTCGACTGAAGAAAGAAAGACATGAACATCTTGGATGACATGGGGGTGAGTAAATTATCAGGAAATTTTAATTTGAAAGTGAACTAATCCTTTAATCAAAAATATTAAAGGGGTCATGACTTGAGACTTGATCTTTTGTCATATAAGAGATCTTTGTACCATTAAAGCATCCTGCAAGTTTAATAGCTTCAAACGTCCTCCTCATTATTAACAAAGCATTTATGTTATCAAGCTCCAAAAATGGCTTGTTTTTATAGTGTGGGATCTGTGACGCCACACAGGCAAATACATTTGCATATGCACGCCTCCAGAGCAAGACATCGACGAATAGTTATGCATTATCACACCATATTCCCCGCCCACTGGCGTTCAGTTGCTCAGTGGCTGACATTTGCCTACACTGGATGTGAGCGTCACGTCAAAAGCAAATAGAAGCCGTTATAATCACTGATGCTGTCTATACTGGTCTGTAAATGATGGTTTTATATGGATAATATTTTCAAAACACTTAGTTGTGTGCATTTTTTGTGTTCGCTTATTTGTGTTCACATTTTTAAGTGAACCTCAAGGAACATTCATACAAAATCCATGTAAACTTACAAAACTAAGAGAAATGACACAAGCACAGAACAAAATTGCTAAAGCTAATTAAAATGAAAACTGAAAATATAAAAATAAGAGCTAATTCAAAACATCTATAATAGTATATAAATAATAGTAAAACAACACTGCTGCTGAAACTATCAAAATTCAAGATTGTTGTGTCAGGATGTACATACTGTCTAATGTAAAATCCTGTGGGAACCTCTGATTTAACACATGTTTTTATCCGAAACATCTTCCAGTACTTACTACAGTACAGTTCATGTCCCCCTGGAGCAACCTGGAGTTAAGTGCTTTGCTTTAAGGCACAACAGTGATAGTTCACTGCAAGCAACCTTCCAGCACATCAACCCTGAGATATAACCACTACACCACCAATGTCATGAGACTCACAGATGTTTCCATGCAATGTGCACCTGAAACTACATGAATTCCCACCACCCAATCACGGTTAAGCACATGAAAGCCTTCAACAAATGGAGAACAACGTCTAGGTGCTTTTGAATCAGATTTCAGACACTGTCCATAGTCTTCCCCTGTCTCTCTCTCTCTGTGTCTCTCTCCATAGATCAGACATGAAGAGACGTTTGGAGAGGTTGAAGTTCACAGGTACCCATCTCTCATCTCTCATTTCATTCATCGTCTTCTAATGTCTGTCCTTGCTTTATATTAAACAAAAGGTTCTCTTTTGAATTCTCTCCTCTCTTTTCTGAACCTCTTTGTGCACAAATATATGAATACAGTTTCTTTTCCCCAATTC
Source organism: Anabarilius grahami (assembly GCA_003731715.1). Taxonomy (NCBI): domain Eukaryota; kingdom Metazoa; phylum Chordata; class Actinopteri; order Cypriniformes; family Xenocyprididae; genus Anabarilius; species Anabarilius grahami. The sequence goes on from RJVU01075378.1 coordinate 2,365,678, forward strand.
ACAACCACCTACCTGCCATTACCCACACACACCATGATACGACTCCCACAACACCCTGAGAGCCCAGTGATTATATATATATCTCTCTTGAATTAAGGCAGAGATTTAATTCTGAGCTTCTGGCACATAAGCAGAACATTTGGGAGAAATTTAAGGAAGTTCAAACAAACAATATGGGCGTTTTAATGACCAGTACTGAATATCTAGAGAGCAGAGCAGGGTTATTGTAGCAAACTAAAGGCTAAAACCATTAAAAAAAAAATACTTGAAATAAAATAAATGTTGACTATAAACATAAATAATAAATAGTTATATACAATAAATATTTTGTATAAATATAAATCTAAATAATAATTATTTATATAATAAATACATATACATATACAAATAAATATAAATAATACATATATATATATATATATATTAAATACATATAAATGTAAAAATGAATATATTTTTATAAATATAAATAATAAATAATTATATATATATATATATAATAAATACATATAAATATACAAATAAATATATTTTTAAAATTGTATTTCATCTAGTTGCAACATTTCTCATTTTCATTTAGTTTAACTTGATTATACTAAAAAAACTATAACTGAAATAAAAATGAATAAAAATGAAATAGACGCATTTTAAAAATATTTAAATGATAGTAATGATAATGGAAAATATCAAATTTAAAGGCTAATTCAAAATAGTAATACAAACTATAATAGTAACTTGATGATACTAGAATAACATTGAGGCAGACTGGTGGATATAATTCACATCATAGACTGTAAAAAAGATGGACGATGCGTCTCTGCTTCCTTCCACTGTAGAAAAATGAAGCCAAAATATTCCAGAAACGTTCCCGAAGACGTCATTCAGAGCCCGAGTATGCGCAGTAGTGATCCTGAGGTGGAGCCGTGGTATCAAAGTCCCGCCCACATTCGCAAACACAGCTGTCAATCATGATGTTACGTGCCTTTTTTTATTGCATCAAATAACTAACTAAAACCAAACTAGATACGTCTGCTTGACGAAAACTACCTAAAATGACAGAAACCATCTTTGGAAAAAAAATGATCTGAAGTGAAATTGGATTTTTTTAGTTGATTACATGGAGAGGGCAATGCTTTGGCTTCTTTTCAGGATGTGTGTGGTACACTTTATTCAGATATTTAGATCTTTTTTCTACAAATTATGCTCAAGGAGGAACTGCCATGTCTGTTTACTGGCCAGGATTTGTCACTTGCTCTAACATTTAGTGTCGTGCAAGATTCAGTCGGACCTTCTCTTAGACCCCAAAGCACTTGCATTGGCTGAAAGAAGTTGTTTTGTGTATTGTATGCACATTATGATATTGCCATTTAAATTATACAGGATGCATCACATTAACCTATTTAAGTAATCATATCAAATTGTTGAATTTTTAAGCTGTTCATTTGACAAAGAGTATAATAATATATATTTCAGGTTCAACAAGAAGATGCAATATTACTTTCAATAATAAACTCCACAAAAGGAAGATGTCCAACCCTGTTTCTTGAGATGTCCCAGCTTCTAATCTAGCAATGACTGTAATACTATGCTGTCTTTACTGCCCTCTTTAGGTTGTTCCTCTAGCTTTTCCCTGTTCTTCAGACTTTTTCCCAATTATAGGTCAGATGTCCTCTTATTTCTTTAACCTCTGTGTTTTGTTCACTCAACTGTAGGCGTGCCAGCATGGATTTGCCCAACACTTAGAACACCTTCTGTTCTATGGTGCAGACACCACTTCCCAGAATGCATCAGGAAACACTGCCCTCCACATATGTGCCCTTTATAACAAGGTAATCAACAATCTGGCAGTAATCCACCAATGCAGACATGACACTGGTGGTCTCATCTTATTTATCATGGTTTAGTTTAGTGTTACTGTAGTATTATTTATGTACTATTATAATTTATATACATATTTTGAATTATTTCAATTAAATTTATGTATTTTCAGTTTTTTTATTTTAGTTTAATTTTTAGTAATTTTGATAGGTGCTTTTTATTTTTGTTGTTTTGTTTTTTAAGATTACAATCAGGGCTTGACATTAACACCCGCCAACCCGCCAAATGCGGGTAGATTTCAGCTGTGGCGGGTAAGACAGCCACTCCCACTAGCCACTTTGGCGGGTTGAATATAATTTCAGTTTACAGCCAAATGATCGTCGAAGATCGTCGTAGCACAAAATTACAGTCCAATCACACAATTCGTTATATACGTGCAGTTAGTGAAGGAGGGATAGGCGGAATTGCGCTGAATGACACACAACAGAAGCACTCTCTCGCGTGCGCTCTCTCTCTGTCGCGCGCGCGATCAGTTCTCTTCGCGCCTGAATAGCCAAATACACATGCACACCATAGACTGTGGTGCACACAGATGTCTAAATGTCCATCGTGTTGAGTATCTCGCGTGAATACAGTCGGTTATGGCTTAAGTGGACGTAAACAGGTGGGTAATAACTGGATATGTGTCATTTACGTCCATGCATTCAGCAGCCCAATTAGGCTAATTAATAAAAAGCCCAAAATAGGCCTACCTGTCTGTCATTAATGTTAAGCAAACAACAAAAGATGTTAAATAAATGTAGGCTATATGTTAAATAAACCTACTGTATCTGAAAAAAGATTATTTTCAATTTACTATTGTTTTTGTAATTTGCTTCTATGTTCTTTTATATAGCCTAACACAAATAACTTGTAAAATGTATCATATTAGCCCATATTGTCCACCTCTTGCCCACCTGTACATACCTGCAATGTATACAATATTATACAATGTAGTCTTGATTTGGGTGGTCAATCTGCATTTAAAAGTTTGAAAGGGTTTTAAATCTTCTAAATCAAGTAAAATGACTCAAAATAAAGTAATTTAAGCATAACAAAGTCAACTTTAATCATATAAAATGTAATTTACCGACATCAAAATTGTGGCCAGTTAAAATGCTGAGTGGCTAGTAACTTTGGAAAACCACTAGCCACAGTGGCTGGTGAGCAAAAAAGTTAATGTCAAGCCCTGATTACAATGTAGGTTTAATTTATTTTTATTTTAGTTTTTGTTCAAGTTAAACGTATTTCAGTTAGTTGCCAGTGCAACATTTCTAAATTTCTAAAGTTTTTTTGTCTATATTTATTTTTTATTTTATTTTATTTTTGTATTATTTTATTTCAATTAACAAAATGTTTAATTAGAAAATGTAAAATGTAAAAATTTGAATTAGCTTCAATTTTTATATTTTCATTTATTTTAATTTTAGTTTAATTTTCAGTAATTTTGTTAGGTGCTTATGTCATTTTTTGTTTTTTAAAAGATTACAATTTAGGTTTAATTAATTTTTTATTTCAGATTTAGCTCAAGTTAAACTTATTTCAGTTAGTTGCTAATGCAACATTTCTAATTTCTTCTAAAGTTTTTTTTGTCCAATATATATCTTATTTTATTTCTGCTTTATTTCAATTAACAATACTCCTCTGTCCGTTCAGGAGAGTTGCGTTCGGGTCCTTCTTTACCGAGGAGCCAATAAGGAGATAAAGAACAAACACGGTCAAACCCCCTTCCAGGTAACTGTGTGTTATCAGTTCTAATCACATGACTTATTATGAATGCATGTGACATCCCCTGTACTAAACATTAAAGTCTAGCAAATCATAAAGACATTCACATTAAGTGCACAGATAAATAATCAACATAGCAAGTGCACGTTTCTTAGAATGTAGATGGCAATGGTTGTTCTCATATCCTCAAATTAGAGATTGCATTGTTGCAAAGTACATTTCAATGCTGTTTTCACAGGTTGCTGTGATGTCGGGCCATTTTGAACTTGGAGAAATCATCAAAAATCACAATGACGCAGATGTTGGTGAGTGTGCATCTTTATGAAAAGAAAGAAATGATAAGTATACCATAGCTCTCTCATTGGTGTGAGTTTGTTTTCTGCAAAGGTACCTTGTTTTGGCCAAATTCTAAGGCGGAGTATCATGTGTCCTTTACCGAGAAGAAAAAACCCATAATGCATTGTGACAAGCTCAGTGTAAAAAAAATAAAGTACTGATGAACAGCAGTTTAATCTAATATCAATAGACCATTTTACTCAATATTTGCTTGTGTGTTTTTAATTAATTTTTATTCTTAGAGTATTGCATCATTAGTTTAGGAAACACTGTTATCATGAACCTTTTTAATTGTTAAATATAAACTAAATAAATACTAATAATACTAAAATATACTATAATAGTATATAATAAAAAACTAAAATAACACAGTTAGGAATATGCTAAAGTAAAGCTCTGTTTGAATTAATTATGAGTTGTTTTGCATGTACTTTATTTGCACAGAGTTTCTGTCTATGTACTCTTTCCAAATCGCTTGCTTTTGAAGTTCCTTAGAAGGCAGCTGCCTATGTAGACAGTAGACATCAAGGCAGCTAACTAAGTTTTGGAACAGAGCCCATCTCTATGTAATCTCTTTTTCTTTAATCTTTTATTCTTTCCCATCAGTTCCGTTTTTGGAAACTCCCAAATATGTTCCTCACTTTATGGACGGAATGTTGAATCAACCCATCTCGGCTGGCCTTCAGCATCCTCACCCGCTGCTCCGCGCCAAGAGCGAGAACACGATGACGACGCTCATGGATCCCGTAGTGATGCCCACCGCTGCTGCCAGCATGCCACCTGCTCAGGTAGCCCTTAACCTCCTGCTAGCCATCAAGGGAACTCACGAGCAGAGACATCAGTCACTAAATCATTCGTTTTCTCTCGTTTCAATCAGACTCAACGCCGGGCCTCTTTCGCTTTGAGGAGCTCCAGCAGTCCCCGCGGAGCCCGAACCCGTTCCCCGTCTCGTGGGAGAGAGGGAGGAGAGAAAGAGGAAAAGCAGCAAAAACAGCGAGGGAGGCAGGGGTGAGTATACTGTAGATACATAAATAATGTCTATGGTGGTTGTTTTTTGGCCACTGCAGCAGTGATTTTCAAAAGCAGATCCTGTAAAATTCCTGTGAAGAGTTTTTTTTTGCCAGATTTGGCAGGTTCACTGGGTTTGTTGATGCATCTTATTCATCCAACAACACTAAATAAAAGTACACTAAATATACAGTATAGATATATAGTCAAACCAAAAATGATTCAGACATTTTTGATATTTTTGATATATTTTTACTAATAGGTGCAGGACACTATAGTTCATTTATGTAAGTGAGGATAGCAAAATAAAGTAAACTGTGACATATTGTACCCAAAAATTCTTCATACAGTGGACTTGCAGTAAAATTGATAAAAAATGTGGAACCAAAAATTATTCAGACACTTTGACCTGACCATGTTTTGCTTAAGTGTTATCTGTCATAATTAAGATGATTTTTTTCTGACACAGTTTAACTCTGAGATCTTCTCATATTTTATTACCATTTTTTAATCTATAGTGTATAATCTGTATTAATGAATTGAGTCTCAATAAATAATTGAAACGGATCAGTTTTTTTTTTTACAATTTTCATTTACACAAACCACAAAAATAAATAGACTAAAATAAATAAATATAGAAAAAATAAATACATAAATAAAAAATATATTTAAAATAAAACATAAATGAAAATAGAATATACACTTAAAATAATATTTAAAATAAATAAATACAAATGACAAAAAAATTGTAAATGAGATTTAAATAAATAAAATAAAACTACTACTAACAGTGCAGTACTACGGAGACTTTTGTTTTGTAATTTTATTATGTGCTTTTGTAATTTTATTAGTTTGTGTTTAAAATAAAAATACTACTATTTAGGTTTATTTTATTATTTAGTTCAGTTCAGTTCAGTTTTAGTTTTTATTTATTTCCAGTTAGTAATTTTAGTGCTTCAGCTTAAAATGTATTTCAGTTAATCTTTTATTTAGTTTAAGTTTTTCATCTAATATATATATATATATATATATATATATATACACACACACTACCGTTCAAAAGTTTGGGATCGGTACGATTTTTAATGTTTTTAAAAGAAGTTTCGTCTGCTAACCAAGACTGCATTTATTTAATTAAAAATACAGTAAAAAACGTGATATTGTGAAATATTATTACAATTTAAAAAATAACTTTTCTATTTGAAAATATAATTTATTCTTGTGTTGGCAAAGCTGAATTTTCAGCATCATTACTCCAGTCTTCAGTGTCACATGATCCTTCAGAAATCATTCTAATATGATGATTTGCTGCTCAAGAAACATTTATTGTGTACAATTGTACAAAATATTTGTGTACAATATTTTTTTTCAGGATTCTTTGATGAATAGAAAGTTCAAAAGAACAGCATTTATTTGAAATATAATCTTTTGTAACATTATAAATGTCTTTACTGTCATTTTTGAATGATTTAATGCATCCCTGTTGAATTAAAGTATTCCTTTCTTTAATTTCTTTTCAAAAAAATAAAAATAAAAATTCTTACTGTCCTCAAACTTTTGAACGGTAGTGTATAATGCTACAGAAGCTTTGTATTTCAGATAAATGCTGTTCTTTTGAACTTTCTATTCATCAAGGAATCCCAAACTTTTGAACGGTAGTGTATATATATATATATTTTTTTTTTCAGTTAATCAGATTTTGTAATGCTTTTAGTGAAGTTTGATTATAGTTGCTCATTCCTGTAAAAGCTACAGTAGAAAATGTAAACACCAGTAGCACCGCTAGTTAGTTACCAACGCTGTGTAAAGCACACTGCAAATCATGACAAACAGCTCAAATCTTTCTGACTGGGAAGAACATTTCCGCTTCAGCCTGTGCCGCAAAATCAATCATCAGCCTCTCAGCAGGCCTGAAGCACACAGAACAAGAGCGACTCCTGCTAGGATGAGCTGTTTTTTAAGCAAAGTTCAAACCGATGGAAATGAGAATCACCTTAGGGCATCATAAATTAATAAATGAATTTCCCAGGATGCCTCTGGGTTGTAATTACATTTGTTTTCTTTCAATTTACCCCGTTGTTTGATTTCCATGCTGGTAAACGTCCCTTTGGTGACTAAACAATCTCAGCCAAGAACTCTTCCGGGTCATATTTCAAACCAAATCAAAAAAATATATATTTTACTTTAAGCAAATCAAGTCCAGTTTTAAGATTTGATTTACATCGCAACATTATTTTCATGAGCACATTTTTGCTCCAAGTTTTCTAACTGTAATGCATGGATTACCATACCCACTGAGATTTTAATTTAATATTTTAATAATTTAATAAATTTAGTAATTTAACAACATATTTGCATGTTCACTTTTTTATTTTACATTTGATTATTATTTTTTAGTCAACCTTTTGGCCCTTTAATTTATGCTGATTTATGTTTTCTTTTTAAACAAAACAAAACAAAACAAAACATGATAATGATGATCTAAAAAGAATCTCCATTGAGAATAAAAGAAATTACAGAGAAATAATAATAATAATAATAATGAAAAAGTAAAACGTCTGGATGCATTACAGTAATGAGAAGGAAAAATGGGCTTAATTGTTATGAACATTTTTAATGGCACTAAAAATAGCTTCATTTTCATTTTTTTCCATGATATTTTAAGCAAAATGTCATTTCTTATTTCTTTCTTTTGCTTTTGGGCCGAAATGTGACCTGTCCGTTTATATTCACCCATAGATTAAGAGTGTAGTTTATAGCATTTGAGATGGTTTCACTCAACATTTGCTGTTCAGTAGTGCATAAACATCACATTTCAAGTGTTAATACACGTTTAAACCCTTACCTCTATCATTGTGTGTGTGTGTTTTTTTACATGTTAACTGTCAGCATTGATTTCTGTTGGTACCATTACAGAAGCTGTGACTCACTATTTTGCACTGTTAGGCTTCTGGCCAAAGCTCCGCTGCCATACTGAGTTAATTCTTACTCAGTGGGTTAGAAGCAAACACTATCTACTGTGTAAAAGAATCAATCTTCAGGCTATGGAGTCTGTACAGAAGTACACCTAGAATATATTCAGACTAGACTAGGATACTTTTACATTTGGTCCAGCCAGTCTTGAATATTTGGTTCCATCCTAGAAATAATCATTTTGAATGGGGGTTTGGTCCCATGGTGTTCAATAATGGATGAGATCCAAATATTAAGGAGTTCTTACAATCACATTCCTGCACCAAATCCTTGGAAACGTACCCTATAAAATAAAGCCAAGCCAACATTATTCATTGGCTTTAATGCACAAAGTCACCCGCCTACAACAATTTTTATTACTTTGGATAGGATACAACTTCATGCCTGCATGTTCACATTATTGTGTTCTGTATTCCTCTGTCTGTCCAGTGTTATTTTAGTATTGTTTACTATTGTATTGTTAACTTTTATTTATATATTTCCAGTCTCATTTTAACTAGTTTTAGTAGTTTTCGGAAACACTTTACAATAAGGTTCATTAGTTTAACATTAGTTAATGTATTAACTAACATGAACTAACCATGAGCAATACATTTGTTACTGTTTTTACTAATCTTCGTTAATGTTTGTTCATGTTAGTTCACAGTGCATTAACAAAATTTTAATAATTTATTAGTAAATGTTGAAATTAGCATTAACAAAGATTAATTAATGCTGTAGAAGTGCAGTTCATTATTACTTCATGTTAACTAATGTAGTTAACTAATGAACCTTATTGTAAAGTGTTACCCTTTAATGTTTTTGTCGATTTTATCAGATTAATTAATTATTAATTAAATATTATCAATTATATCAGATTATTTTTATTTCAGTTTTAGTCATTTTAATTCTTTCAACTGTGTTGCCAAGGTGATATTTTTAATTTGCGTTTAAGTTTGTATTTTTGTCATTTTTATTAGTTTTTTTATATTTCTATATACAGTAGCTGTAATTTATATTTATTTCAGTTAAGTTTTTCATCATTTTTTTTTTAATTTCAGCTTTATTTCAATTACTAAAAAACATTTTTAGCCTGTTAACTGTTAGTGTTCTGGTAGCGGGACACTTGTCATGCTTTTTATATTTTATCACATATTTTAGTAATCATCATAAATTAGGTATGATTTAAAAGCTTTAAACATTCAAAATTCATCATGTGAAAACTTTTGAAATTGGATGTTGCTTTACATCGGAAACAGTGCTTTAAAACCTTTTAGTGGCCTCAATTTTTCGTCAAATCAACTTCTAATTTGTAACACAACTGGGTAAGACATATGGCTTTTATTTTCTAGCAATGTTTTAGTTTATTTGCTTTACAGTAAAATTAAATTTCAATTACATTTTTACACTTTCATTTTTCGAAACTGCTTTCACTTCTGCAATAATCTGCTAAGTTTCTTTAAAAAGAGACCGACCTTTGGTCTGTTTTCCAAAGCATTCATGAACCACAACCATTTAAGGTCAGATCTATGCTCAAAAAGGGAGATGACAGTTAACAAGTTAACAGTTTTAGTTTAGTTAACAATATCAGAGCTGTTATCTGTCTGTGTGTTTTTGTGTGTCTGTTGTAGAGGGGGCGGAGGTCAGAGGAAAAGGCTCTACAGCGCCGTTCCAGGCCGCGTGTTTGTCGCGACACGTTCTCACTCTGCTCACGGTGAGCGTGAGATCAGCTTCAGCAAAGGAGACAAGGTCAAAGGTCAGATGATCTTTCTCATTATGTCATTCTCTTTAAGTCAATATAAAATAAAAAATGCATGATAAAATCAATTCCCGTCTTACATTTTCTACTTGTTGAATATTCAGTTTCACTCAACTGCAAGTTGCGAATGCCAATTAATGTTAACTTTGAATATTTAAGTCTACTAAAGTGATGTTGAACTCTTCTCACTCTCAGTGTTGGGTGTTGGTGAAGGAGGATTCTGGGAAGGAACAGTGAAGGGCCGCACAGGCTGGTTTCCATCTGAATGTGTAGAAGAGGTGCTGCCCCAAAACCAGGAGCAGCACACAGGTAGTGTATACAAACACACACCTGAGCTCTCTTTAATATCTCAATTGTGTCTAGACAACAAAGAGATAAAGTGGAAATACATTAGACTATTATTTGGAGTCTCAACAGGGTCTCAAACATTGCACAGGTTTATAGAGGTGACATAGTCTAGAATGAAAAGTCAGAGATCTCAGTATGAACTCAAAAGTTTCTCATCAAATTCTCTCAAGATAAACTGTAGAAGGAGTAGGAGAAACATCTGAGACAAAGTTGAAGCAAAACTGTGAACGCTAGTTCTCCTGTCCTATGAAAAATAAACATCTGAGCAATAATATTCTTCTGCTTACCTATGTAAATTTTGACTTCTGTTGTACTTAAAGTACACAGGCCAAATTATGTCCTTTTATAACATCTTGATTTTGTGTTTGGGCTCTACTAGAACAGGTTTTCATGTTTGAATGTTCATTATTTTCCTCATATTCTCCATTGTTGCAGCTCCTCTCTTCCCAGTCTGTCAGTAACACTCTGTTTAGTTCCTGTCTCTATGAAGCCCCTCCTTCTGAAAAGCACAATGTGCTCTGATTGGTCGACTGGACCAGTGTGTTGCGATTGGTCAAGCGCTTCGAGCGCGTCATACCCCTTACCATAACCGCACACTACTAACTCAACCAGGCCCCGCCCCGTTTATTTTGCATATGCCTTGGGCGGGAATTATTTATATGAGGAATATTGTGACGTGTTCGTACCCGGAAGAAAACTCAAGACTACAGGGAGTTCAGAAACAGTGACACTGATATAGAGAGTAACTCCCGCTGGAGTGACTTTGTAACCGCAATCCTAAAACACTCTTTTTTGAGGACGTCCCCAAGAGCTTTTCCCTGTGGTGATTTGCCTACTCACATAATCTTCATGCGCACAGCACACAAATATGCAAAATCACATCAATTTGAATACATCACACTTCCACTCACAGAGATATACACGCCTACATGTGCTAACAGTCGGAGTGTGTGTGTGTGTGTGTGTGTTTCAGAGAGCCGCAGTGAGAAGGCGAAGAGGAAACTGTTTCGTCATTACACAGTAGGAACGTACGATGGCCTCGAAGTGCCCAGGTGGGAACAGAACAAAATCTGAATTCACTTGTTCCAATGTTAAAAGCAATTGAATATGAATTTTTCTGTTTGAATTAAATAGACATTTATCTGGTTTAATATTATTG
>RJVU01075378.1:2387404-2418836 GCA_003731715.1 Anabarilius grahami
AAATAACGACTTATATAGTGATGGCCGATTTCAAAACACTGCTTCATTAAGCTTCGGAGCTTTATGAATCTTTTGTGTCGAATCATTCCACTGTACTCACATGAACCACTGTACTCACATGAACTGATTTAAACACGTTTTTAGTACCTTTATGGATCTTGAGAGAGGAAATGTCATTGCTTGCTATGCAGGCCTCACGGAGCCATCGGATTTCAACAAAAATATCTTAATTTGTGTTCCGAAGATTAACGAAGGTCTTACGGGTGTGGAACGGCATGAGGGTGTGTAATAAATGACATTATTTTCATTTTTGGGTGAACTAACCCTTTAAGCAAAATATAATTTATTATTTCTTCTGATTTAAGGATGAAATATATCTTAGATATTCAACAATGAACAGCAGTTTGTGATTTACATTTATTAGTTATAAAATGTGTTTCTTGTCAACGACAATGAAAACATGTTATAATGTTTGTTGGCTGTCAGATGTCTTCTCATGACAACTCAAAATACATTTACATTTACATTTATGCATTTGGCAGACGCTTTTATCCAAAGCGACTTACATTGCATTATACTATACATTTGTATCTGAGTATGTGCAATCCCTGGGATCGAACCCATGACCTTGGCATTGCTAGTGCCATGCTCTAACCACTGAGCTACAGGAAAGCTTGCAAACTTGAGGAAAATACTTGCTTGTTAATGAGTGCTAATACTGTTACAAAGGAATCATTTAAAATAATGATAGAAAAATAACTAAATATAAAAATATTCCATCGTCACCATAGTGTCCAGTAAAATGTACACTTGTGAAAAGTTATTGCATATGTAACCTTATTCATTTTCTGTTACAGCTGCCTCGCCATGGAATAAACCAGGTGATTTGATTTTTCTTTTGTTTTCGCATTTATGGGTGCATTTATGCATTTATGTTTACATGTCTGTGTATTTGTGTGTACAGTTGCAAATTTTTTTGTATGTGATTTTTCTTTGTGCTCAGACCACACAGAGAGCTCTCAAGCTCCAGAAAAGAAGAAGAGCGTCTATCAAATGGCCCTTAGTAAGAAACCTTCCTTTTCATTATGACATCTTTTTATATTCATCTCCTGCTATATATATTTTTTTATATATCACATTTTAATGTATATTATGATATGTACATGGCTTCACCTCCAGTCTGTTTAAACAAAAAGACCAAAAGGCAATGAATATGTTTTCATGATTTCTTTTTCTCCTTTTGTTCTTCAGATAAGCTGGACGAGATTCTAGCTGCTGCTCAGCAGACAATTAGCACATCAGACTCTCAGGGTCACAGAGGTCATGGGGGCAAGAAGGAACGAAACAAGGGCTTTAACGCTAATGAGGTAACATCTCCGTTTCATTATCTCTGTACTGATTTAACATCTCCTTTCTTTCGCGTTCCTTCAGTTAAAAGAGAAACTGGAAAGAAGGCCTTTTGCTTTAAGGCTCCGTCAGATTGGAATAACTTGCCAGCTGCTCTTCGTTCTATAACGACACTACAATTGTATAAATCTTTGTTATACTCCTATTTAAATACGCCTTGCACTTGCTATTGATGTACCATATTATAAATGTTATTAATATTATTATTTGTTTGGTATTTCTACTACAGATGAATGTCTATTTTGTATATGTATCAGAAGTATCTATATGTTATATTCATTTATACCAAATAACTTGTATGAATTATGTGAAATTTTACAAAGGACATGACTTAATGTTAATTTAATGTAAAAGAGATTATGTCACCATTAAAAGGTGAGGATTCTGAGGGAACAGGGTTGGGGACGTGTTAAGCAGGACAATTGTTAATCATTTATTGGGTATGTGTTATTGTTATGTGTTTGTTGTATAATGTGGGATGTATTGTGATGTTGTATATGTAACAGCCATCCTTGTGCTTTAGGACCCCCTCGAAAAAGAGATGGATCATCTCAAGGGNGAATAAAGAGATTGTCACCATTAAAAGGTGAGGATTCTGAGGGAACAGGGTTGGGGACGTGTTAAGCAGGACAATTGTTAATCATTTATTGGGTATGTGTTATTGTTATGTGTTTGTTGTATAATGTGGGATGTATTGTGATGTTGTATATGTAACAGCCATCCTTGTGCTTTAGGACCCCCTCGAAAAAGAGATGGATCATCTCAAGGGGCTATCCTTGAATAAATAAATTAACAGTGATTCGACAGTGTTGAGGAAGCTACTTTTGAAGCTAGTCTGTCAAGTTACAAGCTCATAATTTAAACTATAGTCAAGCTACTTAAAGGTGAAGCTACTGAAGATATATTTTGTCATTTATCACCAACATAAACTTTAACAATCAGCTTTAAAAACATTGTAATGAACAGCAACATATTTCGGTATGAAAAAGAAGAGCTAAAATGCTGTGCAGAGACACAGATGGCTCTGTGAGCCATCTGAACAAAACAATTCACTAGAATGAATAGTTTTTTCAAACATTACACATGAGAGAGAAGTTTGAGAAAGCATGGTTGATTATTGCATCAGCTCACTCTGCTGTAGAGTTGTGTGCACAGTAAAAAATATGGCATCAAAAACCGCCGCTACTCGTTGGAAAATGCAGCTACAAGAAAAGCTTCAAAAGAGTTATAAACACAGCTTTGAAACTTGGTAGTTTTGGTTGAAGAAAGGGGTTCTTTGTAGTATATTCCTACAAATGACCATTTACGTTTGCTAGCCTTATCTCAGATGTTGCACAGCTGTGTTAGTAAAGCTTTTCACCTGGTAATAAGTCTAAGAGTGCAACAACTTCTGTGCTGCAGGTGCTGAAAAAAAAGTACATTTACAAGCATTTAATGTGTGGATATAGTGCTGTAATCTGTATTTCACTGAGACAGCAAGGAAATGTGCTAAATATTCAATCCCACCAGTCTCTTCCCTTTACAGCAAACTTTTGAACAATCAGGTGTTGGCATGATGTCATCAGGGTCTGGGTATGGTTATAACCAAGCCCAGTTTTCATCAGGCCATTCAACTCAGCGTGCTATGATGATGCGTCAGAAATCCATGGGTAAGATTAAATGCAGCAGGTCCAATTGTCCAATTGCACTGTAATTCTTAGTGCACTTTATTTAACTGTGTTCTGCATGTCTTCTGTCCAAAGGTGTTACAGAGGAGGAGAGGGTACATCTCCATCCTCCTACTATGAAGCTGTCCCGTAGTCTTTCTGTGCCTGGACCAGAGGACATTCCCCCGCCACCCGACACCTCAGCGCCTGAGCCGCCCCTGTCTGCCGGTGGCCACACAGACAGGAGAGCAGCACCAACACATTTTTTTGCTGTCCCTCCTCTGCCTCCATCACACCACTTGCCTCACAGCCAGACACAGCACAGGGTCCCGCCCAACCGCCGGGTAAGAGCTTGATATCATTGGTCAAAGGTCCCAAGAAGTGGCATTGGTCATATGATTTGTTCTTTATTGTCTTTTCCTGGACATATATTTCCACAATAAAGAGTATCAAATCTTAGAAATATTGTGTTTTACAGGCTGAAACAGATACCAGCAAGATGGGAGGAGCAAGAATGGGTGGACTGAGGCGTGGCTATAGCAACGCCACACCTCCCTCTGATGTGGGTGCCAAACAGTCCACCACACAGCGGAACCAAGCGCCAGCGGTGGCCAAGATTGCAGGTCGGCAAGGGGGGAAGGGGCTGTTGGTGAAGCAGCGCAAGGTGGAGGAGACATCAGGCAGAGAAAAATTAGAGAAAAGTTCCATTTCAATCCCAACGATTATTGTTAAAGCACCATCTACCAGCAGCTCTGGGCACAGTAGCCGTGCGAGCAGTGAGGATACAGAACAGTCTCCTGAGATTAATGAAGAGCAGGAAGAGAGAAAGTCTCAAAACCCAGTCATGGCTCCTACGCCCACTCCACCTCCGCCACCTAATATCCCGTCAAAAATGGAAACACTAGGCAAGAGCACAGCACAGAGGGAACGTGAACGCTTCCGTGATTCCCGCCGGAGAAGCGCCTCATTCTACTACTCCTCTGAGGAGGACCTGTTAGATGAGCATGAGTCTGCTCAAACTCCACTGGAGGGCAGCACCTCCGCTCGTCTGCGCCCTTCCAAGTCTATCGATGAGGGATTGATCTCTGGTGATGCCTTAAGCATGCCGCCTGCGTTTGGGTTGCCGCAGTACGCATCAGCTACACCTCATCAAGCCACTACCTTCATCCACCCATTGACGGGGAAAGTTCTAGACCCAACAAGCCCTCTTGGGCTTGCGCTGGCAGCACGTGAGCGAGCGCTGAAAGACGACCACCGTACACGTAGAGAGGAACGGCACTTCGGACGCCAGCTGTCCAGCACTGGAGCTTTTCCTCCTGCGGTCTCCCCTCCAAACCAAAAGCCTGTTCCTCCATTCTACATCTACCAATCACACACCTCACTCTACCTTAGTGGTGCCTCTCCAACAACAGGTGGGCCAGTCCCACAGAGTCGCCCCCAGTCTCCTCGGATGCTGCGATTGACGGGTGGTGGGACGGGGAGCTTGGAATGGAATGAACAGAACCTTATGGATAGAGAGGAAAGAGGGGCACCAAAGGTGCGGTTTACAGATAATCAAGCCAGTCAGTATCAGTCTCACCTTCAGGACAGAGACAACAGAGCCAATCAGTACCACACTTACCTGCGGGAAAGAGAGAGAGAAGGGCACAAGAGGATACCGCCCAAGCCTCCTCCCCGCAGGCTATCCTACATAGATAAGGAGAGTGAACTCGGCACAGCTGGCAAAAGTCTTACCAGTAATTCCCAGGATGACAGGGGAGGACAGAAGATGGGAGAGAGTGGGATGGAAAAGGAGGGAGAGAAGGATGTGAAGAGAGGGGGAAACCTAGGGGTTGGAGAGGGTGGTGATGTGATGGTGCTTCCACCTCCTGCTCCATCTGTGGATGTGGATGACGAGTTTGTGTTTGCAGAGCCCCTACCTCCCCCTATACAGTTTGCAAACGGAATAGAAATAGACACCCATGGAACAACAGAATATAATCAACAGCAACAACAACAGAAGGAGCTGTCAGGATCTCAGTCACTCAAAGACCAACAGTCTCTGCAAACGCTTTCCAATCCCCCGCAAGATGCCATGTCCCTACCAGACGACATGCATGCTGACTCACAGCAGACACCCGTCCATCCTTCTGCTGTGGTACATCCATATCTTTTCCCACCATCTCCTCTAGTCCCCCCTCCACAACTGTGTCCTAAAATACCTCCGGCAAACCCTCCCCAGTCTCAACCCTCTGGCTATTCCCAGCACCCAAACACCGGCCAACCCCAACCTTTACCCTCACCACAAGCAGGAGACTCTGCCACTTCTAGTCTTACATCCTATGACAGTGAGGTGGCCAATCTGACTCAGTCAGCTCTCTCCCCATCTCTTCCTTCTCCTCAGATTTTTCCTACTTCGAGTTCCCCTTCCGCCCCAGGCTCCTCATCTGACCCTTTGTCATTGCATCGACCTCTTCCACTTTTCTACCCGCACCAAGGCCACACTAATGATTCTCTGTCGTATTCTACCATGGCTGTAACTGCAGCTGTAATGACTGTCACCACAACAATGCCTTTGGAAAGTACATCAGTTATCGCAGGTGATCGACTTCCTCAGGCACTTAAGGGGCGTGATTGGTCGGAGGCTGTGGTTGATTCTGGGATTGAGGAACTGGATAGTCACAGCAGCAGTGATCACCACTTGGAAAACTTCACAGAAAGAAGGGACCGAGAAGGAGGCAGAGAGAAGGAGAGCGAAGGAAGACGGAGAGAAAGCGTGGAGAGTGGGATAGTAGGGGATGGTTTCAAAGGAGACCGAACAGTGTCCCTGGATTCGTCTCTTTCTCAAACCGATAAATTTGCTCAAAAACCACACAAACCGCACATAAATAAATCCAAACCTCCAAACCAGCCACTAGCAAAAACACACACTCAAAATATGTCAAAATACCATGTACACACACAGAATGGGCGAACCGGACCACCGTTACAGCGGCAGGCTAGCACTGCTCCCAACATGTACAGGTCAAGGGAAGAGGAAGAGCAAGAACTGGGAAGAGGAGGTGATGCTGCAGTGAAGATTCCAGCATTTATGGATCGTCGTCTGAACTCTCCTCTCTCCAACGTTAAGGCCAGCATCATAAATGAACTCAGCAGTAAACTACAACAGCTTGGTGGCTGGCAGGCTCAGGAACAACCACCAAATCATAGGTGAGACATCCTGTGAAAACAATCACGCAAAGACACACATTCTTATTAATAATACAGTACAGTTGCAAGAAAAGTTTGTGAAGCATTTGAAATGACCTGAATTTCTGCATTGATAATGAAATCCGAATTATAGACACATACGACAATTTGAACAAATCCTACAACTTACCCTGTTTGTGCTATAGACATGAATGATAAATCATAGTAACCCAACAAGTAAAACCCTCGCAGTACATATTGCAACCACCCACAACACCTTACCATTGTTGTGGTGCATTTTTTTCACTGGCATGCATTTCATTGCTAACTTTGTCAATTAACTAAATTGGCATTACTGCTGTCTACACACTTTTATTTTCTCTTTCTCAGGTTTCCAGGTGATCCTTCTGGCTGTGCCCCTCTCCTCCCAGCTTCTGTGCAGTCTCTCCAACGCTCCTTCTCTCCAAACCTGCCCCCTAACTCTTTAACATCTAACTGCCCCACTGTGGCTCTGAACCCTAACCCCGTACCTTCGTCTCCTCTTCCTGTAACAGCTTTAACCCCAGCCTTAACCCCTACCCCATTACCTCTAACCCCAACATCAGCTCCAGCCCCTCTCAAAGACTGGACTCCATCTAATTCTCCTATTTCTTTTCCTCACGGTATTTTGTCCCCTCCGTCGCTGCCCCATGCCCCCCTCTCTCCTCTTTCCCTGGCTCATGCACCCCTCTCTCCTCCATCATTACCTCATCCTCCCATTTCTCCAATATCTCTCTCTCATGCGCCTCTTTCACCTTCCTCTGTCTCTCATCCACCGCTCTCTCCATCCTATTCCCCCTATCCCTTGTCTCCGAAACATCGCTCTAAGTATCGCGGGAAAGTTTCCGAGTTTCAGTTCTCCGGGCCAGAGCTGCGCCGTTCCGAATCTCATTCGTACGCTCAACGTCGCCGAGCGCCCAGTCCTCTCATCTCCTGCTCGGACCACCCACAACCTGGGCCTCCACGCCCGTCCTCGCTCCCTCTCTTTCCATCTACACCTCTTTACAGCTCTCTGTATGAAATACAACCCCCTTTAACACCCCCATTGGGAGTCGGCCATCAATATTCAGACCATTTTTTCCCCCAAACTTCTCCTCTCTTCCCGCTCCCATCTTCTGTTGCTCCTCCTAACCCTGTGCTGGTCTCTAGCTCTCTCTCCCCTACCAACTTCCTGTCTGGAGGCTCCTCCCCATCTTGTATGGGCTACCCACCCTTAACACCGCCTCCACCCAATCAGCCATTTGTGTCTAAGCCCCTCCCCTACTGGAGCAAATATGATGTTGCTGATTGGCTGACTTATCTGAATCTGGCAGAGCACCGGGAACGTTTTCTCGACAACGAGATTGATGGATCCCACCTGCCATCTCTGACAAAAGAGGACTTCCTGGATCTGGGTGTGAGTCGGGTCGGACATCGCATGAACATTGAGCGTGCGCTTAAGAGACTTACGGACAGGTGAGATAGGAAGATGAGAAAAGGAGGGGAAATGAAGGGTAGTTTTAGATGAGGATCTGATGAACAAGCAAAAGAACATTAGACAGAAGTAGTGAGGGGAAAATGATTAGTTTTTTCGAAACTGGAAAAAAAGCCTTACATTTGTTTTTCTAAAAATGGTCCACTATTTCATAAAACTTAGCTCTGCATGGATAATTCTGCCTGCAGCTTTACTCGACAATAAATAAATAGTCTGCCCTCAATGTTTTTGTATGCTTAAGATGAAGTTTAGTAAAAGAAGTTTAGTTAAGTAAGGAAGACTTAATTTGATCACAAAACCCATTTCTTAAGACTGTGACCTTCATGTATACATGTTTTATTTTGCACTACCAGTCAAAGGTTTGACATCTACTCATTCTTCATTATGTACATTTTCCTAATTTTAGAGTTATAGGAAAGTATGAAAACTATGAAATAATACAAATGGAAATATTTCTATAATATAGTGACTAAATGTTCAATCCCAGACAAATTTAATAAGGTGAATCCTGGGATGCTTTTTAAATACTATTGAAGGAATTTTCATGTGTATGTTTTCATGCACTAAAACTAAACGTGTAGTTTCTATTTTTTTATTTTTTATTTTTATTTAAACATAGACAGAAGCCTTTGATCAAAAGGTCATTATAAACATAAATTCAGTCAAGTGTCTCTAAACCTTTGACTGGGAGTGTATATTATAAATGCATTGAGTTATGATTTTTCATATTCCATTTTAAGTCCACAAAAAAAAACAAAAAACAAAAAAAAAAACATCCAATCAATAGAATTATCTCATTCCTTTTGTTACAGATGGCATTTATTTGAAATTGCACAACTGACACATGCCCTATAATTACATACGGCACACTTATGTAACTTTAATTGCTTTTTGAATGCCAAATTCTTCATCTTAGTCTGTAGATGATCAAGCACTTTTGTTTCTTACCTCATGCTCTGCCTCCTTTCTTTTCCTTTCCCCCTTCCATGTTTTCTAGGCTCTCCTCTGCTTTCTCTGTCTCCACTGTTTCTTCTGAAGGGCAGAACGAACGCATGAGAGATGAGGCGACTCAGAGCTAGAGGAGAATTAGAGAGAACTAGTTAGAGGATAGAAAGAAAGAATGTGGTTAGACAAAAAGCACTTGGGATGAAAGGGAAAGACTTCCACTGAAGGACAGAGATGGGGATGATTGCAAAGGAGAAGTGCTATGAAATACTCGAACACTCTCGCAGAGTGAAAGTTAAAGTCATCATCTCCGTCGTTCTGAGCAAATGTTTGTCATCCCAGCTGAAGCCAGATGGGCGAACTTCTTCAGCCAATCAGAGACACACAGAGAATGTACTTCTTTCATTGTTCTTTGGGATGACGATATCAAAAGGTTTAATGAATTTTAGTAATATGACATTATTATATTGATAAAAAAGAGGCTACTGTGCATATATTTTAGCATCATGACGTACAGGCTTTGATTCATCTGATAATATGATGATTAAGGTCAACAGGAAATCAGAATGGACCCCATTTACTTTTTAAATACACATTTCCAGTGCACATTATTCCAAAGAAAACAAAAATGCCTACTGTATCAAATGTAATTTTCCTTTTTGGCTGATCATCAAGCTCTCTTATTTTTAACCATCAGTTATGTAGAGTCACTTTTCACCATCCAATCAGTTTGCGATAGATAAAATCAAGCTTTGCCTTACATTATTATCATTGAGTCCTTTTTTAAATAGGAAAATATGTTGTATTATGAAAGAAAAATGGGTTGCAAACTGTTTCGTGTTGACTTTAAGCAGTAAAAGCTCTAAAAAAAGTCATCATAATGCCAATAATAACCATATAAGGATTAAGTATGTTAGCGTTTTAATACCATAAGCAGAATCAGTCTTCCAAAGATCAGAACACAATGAAAGAACCCATCGTTTATATTGCTTAAGTGCGCTCTTCTTAACCTTCACAAACACACACACATGCACACTAACACGGACTGTGTGTGTATGTTTGTGTTTTGTGATAGCGGTTGTGGTTGTTTTATAGGAGTAAAGCATAACTCCATTTCATTTGAAAATATATTTAAGGAAATAGGAACAAAGGAAATATATATATATATATGTATGTGTGCGTGTGTGTATGGAAATGTATGCAGAATTAAAGTATATATATATATACATATAAATATCAGATATTTCTATTGTTCTGTACAATAATTGATGAATATGATGATACATAAGCTCTGCTTAAGAGGTTTGAATAAATTATTCTCGTTGAATTTATTCTCATCTCTTCTTGACAAATAATTGTACGCAAAACATATGTGATTCCACTTTTTAGCCTTTTTTTTTTTTTTTTNNNNTCACCTCAACCCGTATGAGTTTCTTTCTTCATTCTAACCCTTTCTGAACACAAAAGAAGATATTTTAAAGAATGTTGGTAACCACACAGTTGATGGTAGCCATTGACTTCCATAGTATTTTTTTTTTCCTACTATGGAAGTCAATGGCTACCGTCAAATTTTTTTTTGGATTACCAACATTCTTTAAAATATCTTCTTTTGCGTTCAACAGAAGAAAGAAACTCATACAGGTTTGGAACAACTTGAGGTTGAGTAAGTGGTGTCAAAATTAAAATTTTTGGGTGAACTATTCCTTTAACAGCCTATTTTCGCTGTGTTTTTTATTAACGGTATGCTTGTTCCATGGAAGACACAACCATAAGGGTGAGTAAATAAAAATGTCATTTTTTATATTACACTCTAAAATATGCAGGGTTAAAAAGAACCCAAGTTCGGTTGAAAATGGACAAACCCAGTGATTAGATTGTTTTAACCCAGCGGTTGGGTTAAATGTTTGCCCAACCTACTGGGTAGTTTTATTTAAATCAACTATTGTTTAAAAATTACTGTATTGCTTGCTTAAAATGAACCCAAAATATGTTGGAAATTAAAACTTATTAATATGTTTAATAAATGAACATTTATTAAAAATGTTATAATATTTAAACAATAAACATTTATTAAATTGCTTTATATTGTTGTTTTTATTGTTGCCTCTAGTAATTATGTGTCTGATTTTTAATTTCCAACATATTTTGGGTTCATTTTAAGCCAGACATAGTCATTTTTAAACAATAATTGGGTTAAATAAAACTGCCCAGCACGTTTAACCTAACCACTGGGTTAAAACAACCCAATCGCTGGGTTTGTCCATGTTCAACCCAACTTTGGTTGTTTTAATCCAGGAATGGGTTGTTTTAACACAAGAATGGGTTAAATGTTTTCCCTGCTGGGTTGGTTTATTTAACTTCCCACTGGCCATATAATGTATGATACAGTAGAGATCACATGACCACTGCGGGTTCTCCCGTTCCTGTTGCCGAGGTGATGAACTCTGATATTAAACAATCATCAACATTCACTCAACCAGTGTTACTATGCTAAGTTAAGCACTTTTAAAACTTTAAAATGCTTTGATATAGAAATTGCATTATATGAAATGTATATTGTTCAGGCTGTGTTCTTTGCTTTTGAACTCATGAACTTCCTTTGTAAACACACTGATACATACTAATTGCTTCACATGTTGGCGGTTTTTCGCTCTGAGCTGTGGTTGGCAGAGAGCTGGAATAACTCTCACATTCTACAACACACTTAAATCTCACACCTGACAACTCATTTACACTGAGATGAGAGAGAATGTGTGTGTCAGTCTGTGTGTGTGTGTGAGAGAGGAGGAGAACATACACTTGCATGTACATATGCACCTCGGCGACAGCTGACTGACTGCGCAGACACTGGAGTGAACATCAGACAGACATGGGAGAGAAGTGAAGGATACTGAAGGAGGGCAGAACAAGCCAACGACTGGAAGTAAAAAGCCTTGGAGTGAGAGGTCAGATTTGCTCTTTTTTTCCTATTCAGTTTGACTTAAGTTTATGGGTAGTTGACAAATAACACGTGCATGTTGTTTTTTGTTTTTTCAACATTAAGATTTTAAGCTAAAATTGACATGTAAGCTTTTATTTTAGGTGCTGCAACTGATAAATCTTTGTGCACCTCTTTTTTTTTTAAGTACACTTAGTTCATTCTCTCAGCTCATAAAATCTGCATGCATAATAACCATACAAAATCTTTTTAGGTGCATGTCACATCAACTACCCATATAGTGTAAAAAGAGTGCTAAACACTGATTTATTGTATAGTGTTGCATGTGAATTAGTGCAAAAACTAGCTTTTGATAGTGTTTAAGTGTGTATATTTAGCTCACACACAGAGCTTGATCAATAGATCAGTGCTGAAATAGCCTGTTGAAATGCTTCCATTATGTTTTCGTACTTTATTAACAATTGATTTTTATGTGCAATAACAAAAATGAAGATGTGATTTAATTTTGATATGATGCTTTTCTTATATATGTGTACTTATGTATACAAGTGTTTTTTCCCATGCAATTCTTTCATATTTGAGATATGATTGTGATCTCCATGTTCATGTATGTACAATAACATGAAAAAAAATTACTCCAGATTGAAGTTTAAACTGTTCTGCATGTGTATAAATGACAGCAACAGTTTATAGAGTTTGCATTTGACCATCACGGTCAGAAATTAGACATGGCTTTAGGAAAATCCCTCAATTTGGGGGCATTTTAATATGTTACTGTTATCTAATAATGGAAATATTTGACAATATTTTATTCTAAGTTCTAATTATGGGTGTAGACTCTGTAGTGATCATTTTAATTAAATTATTTAATGTATTTGACATAATGCGCATTGTGTTAGAACAGAAAATCACCTCCAGGGGGCAAATATTGTCCCTTTTTGTGACTCTGTTATCAATGTATTTTGCACAGAGTGTGTGTGTGTGTGTGTGTTATGAAGCGTGTGTAAGATGACCTACCAGCTCTTGTTTATTTGGAGTTCACTCGGCTGATGGATGGAATTCCAGGGTGGGGGAGAATTCTATTTCTGATCCCAGATTCCAATAGCAACACACACGCCCATGCTCATAAACACATGTATTAATACTTGCAGATGCAGTTATGTCTATTAATTATTTTGCCGTACTTTAATTTGGCTAGTTTGTGTGATTTTGTGAGCCTTATCTTCAGTCTAAAGATTTCTGTCAGTTTTAATCATGTTAAATTGACCGCACATTTCAGAGATGTTTATCATCACAACTATATCCAGTTGCAGTCTCGCATGCAGCGATTCCCCAGAGTGATTCACATGGACAGTTGCATGCTCTGGATGACGGCCAGAAACTCACCCAGGACATTTTTTAACAGATGGACTTTATTAGGCAGTGCAAATACATGCATTGCTGACACTTTACAATAAGGTCTCATTTGTTAACATTACCTCACATTTACTAATAATGAGCAGTGCACAGCGTTTATTTATCTTTGTTAATGTTAAAGGATTAGTTCACTTTAGAATTAAAATGTCCTGATAATTTCCTCACCCTCATGTCATCCAAGATGTTTATGTCTTTCTTTCTTCAGTCAAAAAGAAATTAAGGTTTTTGAGGAAAACATTCCAGGATTTTTCTCCATATAGTGGACTTCACTGGGGTTCAACGGGTTGAAGGTCCAAATGTCAGTTTCAGTGCAGCTTCAAAGAGCTCTACATGATCCCAGACGAGGAATAAGTGTCTTATCTAGCAAAACAATAAGGCATTTTCTAAAAAAATGCAAATGTATATATTTTTTTAACCACAAATGCTCATCTTGCACTGCTCTGCGATGCGCCACGCATTACGTAATCACGTTGGAAAGGTCACGCGTAATGTAGGCGGAAGTACCGCGGTAGGGCGAAAAACTCCATCTCATTTTCTCCTCCAACTTCAAAATCGTCCGACATCGTTGTTTTACCTTTTTTAGTAAAGGCCGTTTGATTTTGTCTTTGCACGTTCACTTTGTAGACACTGGATCGGTACTTCCGTCTACGTCACGCGTGACCTTTCCAATGTGACTACGTGTCCACTATATAGAGAAAAAAACCTGGAATGTTTTCCTCAAAAACCTTAATTTATTTTCAACTGAAGAAAGAAAGACATAAATATCTTGGATGACATGGGGGTGAGTACATTATCAGGAAATTTTAATTCTGGAGTGAACTAATCCTTTAATAAAAATACAAATCAATAACGTTAATTGTTTGTTCATGTAGTTCACAGTGCATCAAGTAATGTTAACAGATACAACTTTTAATTAAAACATTTTTTTATTATAAAATGTTGAAAGATGATTACTGTAGAAGTATTGTTCATTTTTAGTTCATTTTTAATTTTTAACAAATTTTCATCCTTAAGTCTTCATTATGTGTGAATAGTTTAGTGTTCTGTAGCAGTGGATCTCACACTCTTTGAAATGGCCTCACTTTTACCAGTGCATAAATTTGCAAGACTATTCAGATCTTTTTTTTATTTTAATTATCCAATTAAGTCACAATGATTTGTAGACCACAGATTGAGAGCCACTGCTCTACAGACTATTAAGTATTTGTATCAAACATGCCGCAGGACTTTTTGCTCTTGTAATTTACTATTTGCGTCTTGTTGCTGTGTGTTTTTAGACCCTAAACCACAGCGGATGTAATTTTAGTCTTTGTTGCTCTTGTGAAAAAGAAGTGCAAAAAGTATATTTTTAAAAAGCTTTACTTGCAGATAATGATATTAATGAAATAAAAGGCCATTTAAAGGAATAGACTTTCATGACCGTTTCTTAATCCACTTAAGTACACCTTTAAAGTGCATTTTGTAATAATGTCAGATTAACTTTTATTTTAAAATTCATTTAAATTATGTTTTAATGATCTTTTGCCGTGCTTTTAAAGTACATGTGTTGACTAACATACATACTAAAGCACATATAAAGTACTTGATTATAATTTTAGTGTGTTACTTTTAAAGTTATTAAAGTTACAATTTAGTACATTTTAAATGTACTAAATTGGAATTTCTTCATTTCAAAGTGCTCTTTTTAAAAAGTGAACTTCATTTTTCATAATAATATATATCTGTTTAGACTCCTTTCTTATTATTATGACTAAAATGTTGGCTATTGTTATATTGCATAATGCAAAAGGAAAAACCTGACCATGCAAATGTGACATTTTTTTCTTTTTCAAGTCAAGTATCACTAGTACTATTACTCATAGTGTTCTGAACAAACACTTTTAAACTGCTGCATGTAACTCATTCTGCAATATGTCAAAACATGAAGATGAAAACATCCGATGGCCCGGGTAATGCAAATGTGCCGAAGGTTCAAACGCTTCTGAGACGCTGCAGCCGAGCGGCCGTCTGTTTGCAATGAGGCCTGTTGGAGGATTGTGGAAACAAATGGGTAAACAAACCCAGATGCCCCTGAATAAATGCCACCTGATTTGTCAAGGCGGGTTCTGATGGTTCAGTGGTAACCGCAAAAGTAGGGCGGTATTAGCAAGTATTAGCAGCTTTGAGGCTGGTGCAACAAGCAGTAAACTGGACAAAGACAATTTAGGACTTCTATTGGTGTACTGCATTTAAACTCCATAACATGAAGCATGCAGATTCATGCATGGAATCAGACTGGTTTAACTGTGTCTTTTGCAGCCAGCTGTGACCATGGCGGACCCTCCAGCAGGCCCACCTGAGGATCTCAACAAAATCAGCTTCTGGATGGTAAGAAAAACGCTGTTCCAATGCCTAGTGAGCTGCCTTGCTGTCTACTCCCTACATAGGTTGCATCATAGCTGGGACGGAACCTCAGAAGTGACTGATTTGGATCGCACTACATAGGATGTGCCTCACAAAATACCGCTTCTGAAAGTCTCCCATGAGACTTTCATTTTGGTGTTTCTAAGCTAACAATGCAATACTCTAATATCTCTAAATAAACATTCACTCTTAAAATAAAGGTTTTTTATTAACGTCTAACTTTCCTTGAAGAACCTTCAACATCAATGGAACCTTTAAATTGCACAAAAAGGTTTATTATTAAAATATTTTTTTTACTAAGAAAAAAAACATTTCTTGTAAGAACTGTTTACTGAAAGGTTCTTTAGGGAACCAAAAATGGTTCTTCTATGGTACACTCTAAAAAATGCTGGGTTAAAAACAACCCAAGTTGGGTTGAAAATGGACAAACCCAGCGATTGGGTTGTTTTGACCCAGCAGTTGGGTTAAATGTTTGCCCAACCTGCTGGGTAGTTTTATTTAACCCAACAATTGTTTACAAATTACTATATGTCTGGCTTAAAATGAACCCAAAATAGGTTGGAAATTAAAAATCAGACTCATAATTACTAGAGGCAACAATAATAATCAAAAAGATGAGCATTTATTAATAAGCAATTTAATAAATGTTTATTGTTTAAATATTATTCAAAAAAAGTATTAATAAATGTTTGTTTATTAAACATATTAATAAATGTTAATTTCCAACATATTTTGGGTTCATTTTAAGCAAGAAATACAGTAATTTTTAAACAATATTTGGGTTAAATAAAACTACCCAGCAGGTTGGGCAAACATTTAACCCAGCCGCTGGGTTAAAACAACCCAATCGCTGGGTTTGTCCATTTTCAACCCAACTTGGGTTGTTTTTAACCCAGCATTTTTTAGAGTGTAGGGTGACCATATGCGCCATTGTCCCAGGACGCGTCCTGTCCAGGATTTCTAAATTGCCTAAAACGGCTTGAGCCCTTTCCTCTGTAATTGTGAAAGTGGTCATATCGATGTGCCCCCGGAACGTGATTTAGGAACGCTATTTCTACACGGAGGTCTGTGCAAGCCACTGTTCTTATTGACATTCTTCATGCAATGCATTAAAATGTTGTCGTATTTGCAATGCTTTGACCGTTCTCTGTAGATCCAGCCTTCTCGCAAGCCACGATCGGTTGATTATGTATAATGCATGCTATTGGTCAAATTATTTTTCAGTCGTTACCTTCCGCAAATATGAAAACAAAACCAAAACTGGGACATTTTATGCAACTTAGAAATCCCGGACAGGACGCGTCCTGGGAGAATGGCGCATATTATGGTCACCCTATTCTATGGCATCACTGTGAAAACCCTCTTTTGGAACCATTTTTAAAATATTAATTTAATATATTCTACCTAATTCATATTTTTTCCCTTTCTAAAAAAGCCTTTTGCTTATATAGTTTCCTGTTGGATATTATGCAAATGTGTTAAAGGGATAGTTCACTCACCCTCAAGTTGTTCCAAACCTGTATAAATGTCTTTGTTCTGCTGTACACAAAGGAAGATATTTGGAAGAATGTTTGTAACCAAACAGATCTCGCCCCCCATTGACTACTACAGTATTTATTTTTTCTACAATGGTAGTCAATGGGGGGCGAGATTTGTTTGGGTACTGACATTCTTCCAAATATCTTCCTTTGTGTACAGCAGAACAAAGACATTTATACAGGTTTGGAACAACTTGAGGGTGAGTAAATGATGACAGAATTTTCATTTTTGGGTGAACTATCCCTTTAATATCCGACAGCCTCTGTAGTCCCATTTAGGCACTTGTTGTTAGCAACCACCTTTTTCAAGAAAAGTAAAAGCTTTATCACAAGGGGGTTTTACTGATGTATTTTGTGTCACAGAATAAAACAAAAACATCTTGAGCTTTTGTTCACCACAGACCTTATTTCGGGCATTTAACAAAAAAAAAAACATTCAAAAAACCCCATCGACTTTAGGACGATGGAACCGGAAGTGCTAAAATGCTTGTTTCTGGGTTTTGGCCTACAAAAATACGTCATCTATTTCCTTCTGTTCTTGTCTCTTAGCCAGGAAATTATGTGCGGACAGTGCAGAGGACACCAGAGTCGTACCAAGCTTGTAAAGACATCATAGCATGTATGAAGGACCGGGCTCATGTAGAGCGACAGTACGCCCGTCAGCTGACTGAATGGAGCAGCAAGTGGAAATCAATCACCGAGACTCGTGAGTGCTACGGTCTGACCGGTCACTTATCATCAATAAGTCATTGGTTTTTAACACAGAGTAGCTCCGGTCACAGTGAAATCTCATTGGTCCAAAATCCTGCTCCACATTGCACTTTTTTCAGAAGCGTCACACCCACTGAAACTGTCGTAACCTTATGGAATCTTTGCACAAACTTTTGTCATTTTTTACTGAGTTTTTGTATTTGATATCTTTGTATCGTTGTCAGACAGTTTACGCCCTTATTATTTGCTTTAATCTGAAGATTAAACTGAGCTTTCCTGTAGCTCAGTGGTTAGAGCATGGCACTAGCAATGCCAAGGTCATGGGTTCGATCCCAGGGATTGCACATACTCAGATACAAATGTATAGTATAATGCAATGTAAGTCGCTTTGGATAAAAGTGTCTGCCAAATGCATAAATGTAAATGTAAGATTATCTACGCACCCTTATTTTGTTGTTCTTGTACATACCAGGGTTATTATAGTTAACTAAAACCATTTAAAAAACTTTTCCGTTACTTGAGCTGATGTGTGTCGCTCTCTCTCTCTCTCAGGGCCGCTGTACGGGTCCCTCTTGCGGGCATGGCAGTGCTTTTTCTCGTCCACCGAGCGTCTGTCTGCCCTTCACACGTCAATCTCCCAGTCTCTGGTTTCAGAAGATGGAGAGCGCATTCGTTCGTGGCAGAAGGAGACGTTCCCGCGGAAAATGTTCTGCGGCTTCAGGGAGTCACATGACCTTGGGACGGCTTTCTCACGTGCTCAGAAACCCTGGGTGAAAAGATTAAAGAAGGTGATAGTACGACGTATACTGACGATGATATAATCGCGGGAGGTCGCCAACTATTTCAAATTAAAGGGTTAGTTCACCCAAAAATGAAATTTCTGCCATTAATTACTCACCCTCATGTCGTTCCACACCCGGAAGACCTTCGTTCATCTTCAGAACACAAATTAAGATATTTTTGATGAAATCCGAGAGGTTTTTTATCCCCCATAGAAAGCAGAAAAGTAGTAAAGACATTGCTAAAATAGTCAACGTGACTACAGCGGTTCAACATTAACGTTATGAAGCGACGAGAATACTTTTTGTGCACAAAAACAAAACAAACCTCTCGTATTTCATCAAAAATATCTTAATTTGTGTTCTGAAGATGAACGAAGGTCTTACAGGTGTGGAACGACATGAGGGTGAGTAATTAATAATTTTTGGGTGAACTAACACTTTAATAGGCGTTAACTAACTAAAACTTTTGGTTCAAAATCCCACTCAGTATTTTCAGTATATTAAAGCAGGATAAAAGAAAAACCAGGGTCAATTTGGAGATTTCAGGATATTTTGCTTTAATAACATGTCTACTTTCTGACTAGTGGAAGGAAAACATCCAAAATACACATTTATTACACTTTATCTATTTGATATATATTTCAATTACAACACATATCATTAAAGGCTGAGTTTTTCTCCACTTCAGTATCAATGACATACACCAAATTTTAGTTTTATTCATATATATTTTCTGAAGATTTTTTAGAGAGGTTTGTTCATATATCATTTGCCTGATTTTATACAATAATTTATTTCTATAAATAATTTTTTGTTCTGTCTGTTGTCAGTATTTTTTAGTTTATGGGGTGATAAAAATAGATATCCAAAATCCCCTCTGTAAAAACCTTCAACTCTAATATGTCAATAATGGGAAAAATTTATTTTTCATATTTCAGTTCTGGAAATGTATGTGCATATTTAATTAGATAATGCCTCACAGCATATTTAAACATAACATTTCAACAAACTTGTCATTCAAAACAATTGTCTTAATGTAATGTGATTAATCAACTAGGGAAAGTGTGATGATATATATTATATATATATATATATATTGTCTGTATTTATTTCCTTTCATACAGTATTTAGCTTTAAGTGAGGAAAAAAATACAACTTGTCATTGGAAACGTCCCAGTTAGAGAGAGAAGATGAAATAATCATATTCCCAATGCGTTTAATAGCATAAGTTAGAGCTAAATATAACTTGAAAAGCACTACGTGATGCTAATGATACGTTTTTGTGTATCCATTAGCTGGAAAAGGCCCGTGCGGCATATCATAAGTCATGTCAGAGGGAGCAGATCGCTCAGGAAAAAGAGAATCAAGCCAAACACAACACCAACCTGAGCGAGAGCAAACTGTCCAAGATTCAGCAGACGAGAGAGAAAGCCACACAGGAATGCAGCAAGGTCAATGAGCAATGAGACTTTCTACACAAATATTGCAGTTAAAAACTATTATGTATGAATCATTTACGGCTGTTTTTGCAGGCACGTGATCGTTATGAGAAGGTTCTAGAGGACGTCACTGGATTTGCACCGCGATACATGGAGGAAATGGAGTCTGTGTTCGACCAGTCACAGGAGGAGGAGAGGAAGAGAATCAGCTTCCTGAAACAGACCTTCCTGTCCATTCACAGACACCTCGACATTACCAACAATGAGAGGTTTAAAACGGCAACACGCATTTGATTAAAATATTACGTTAGACCTGTTAAGAAGGGTTTGGTTTCCGTATTCTGTAAAACAGGTTGCATTGCTTCCCGTTCATGTCTTTTGGATGTGCTTTATTAAATATAAAACCTATTAGCTGCAGTGATGTTCATTGTCATGTCAAAAAGCCTGAGAGTTTTTATATGTGTATTGCGTGTTTCAGTATAAAAGCAGTGTACGGTGAACTACATCACTCGCTCATGTCCGTCAGTGAACCTGATGATCTCCGCTGGTGGAAGAACAACCATGGGCCGGGCATGCCTACTGACTGGCCCAAACTAGAGGTGTGTGTCATCATGTGCATTATGAGGGAAACTATTATATATTTATTTTTACCCTCGTAATTTAGTGTTTCACGACTCTCTGAGTTTTAAAATGACTACAGGACCCCTACTTTCTTATTGTTGGCTTTGTGTGTTTTGGGTGAAGGAATGGAATCCTCCGATTAAAAAGCAGAAACCAGGAAAGAAACCGAAAACACACAGAGGGACTGAGGAGAAAGGGTAATCTCACCACACACACACACACACACATGCAAGAAAATAAGTGTTTATTTAAAGAATCAGTTCACTTTTCCTGATAATTTACTCACCCTCATGTCATCCAAGATGTTTATGTCTTTCTGTCTTTTGTTGAAAAGAAATGAAGGTTTTTGAGGAAAACATTCCAGGATTTTTCTCCATATAGTGGACTTCACTGGGGTTCAACGGGTTGAAGGTCCAAATGTCAGTTTCAGTGCAGCTTCAAAGAGCTCTACATGATCCCAGACGAGGAATAAGAGTCTNTCGACATTACCAACAATGAGAGGTTTAAAACGGCAACACGCATTTGATTAAAATATTACGTTAGACCTGTTAAGAAGGGTTTGGTTTCCGTATTCTGTAAAACAGGTTGCATTGCTTCCCGTTCATGTCTTTTGGATGTGCTTTATTAAATATAAAACCTATTAGCTGCAGTGATGTTCATTGTCATGTCAAAAAGCCTGAGAGTTTTTATATGTGTATTGCGTGTTTCAGTATAAAAGCAGTGTACGGTGAACTACATCACTCGCTCATGTCCGTCAGTGAACCTGATGATCTCCGCTGGTGGAAGAACAACCATGGGCCGGGCATGCCTACTGACTGGCCCAAACTAGAGGTGTGTGTCATCATGTGCATTATGAGGGAAACTATTATATACTTATTTTTATGTCAAAGACACTCGTAATTTAGTGTTTCACGACTCTCTCTGAGTTTTAAAATGACTACAGGACCCATATGATTCTACTTTCTTATTGTTGGCTTTGTGTGTTTTCGGTGAAGGAATGGAATCCTCCGATTAAAAAGCAGAAACCAGGAAAGAAACCAAAAACACACAGAGGGACTGAGGAGAAAGGGTAAGCTCACTACACACACACACACACACACACATGCAAGAAAATGTCTATAAGTGTTTATTTAAAGGATCAGTTCACTTTTCCTGATAATTTACTCACCCCCATGTCATCGAAGATGTTTATGTCTTTCTGTCTTCAGTTGAAAAGAAGGTTTCCTCAAGGTTTTTGAGGAAAACATTCCAGGATTTTTCTCCATATAGTGGACTTCACTGGGGTTCAACGGGTTGAAGGTCCAAATGTCAGTTTCAGTGCAGCTTCAAAGAGCTCTACATGATCCCAGACGAGGAATAAGAGTCTTATCTAGAGAAACCTACGGCCATTTTCTAAAAAAGTACAAATGTATACACTTTTTAACCACAACTGCTCGTTTTGCACTGCGATGCGCCATGCATTACGTAATCACGTTGGAAAGGTCAAGCGTGACGTAGGCGGAAGTAGGGTGAAAAACTCCATCTCATTTTCTCCTCCAACTTCAAAATCGTTGTTTTGCCTTTTTTTGTAAAGGCCGTTTGACTTAGTATTTGCACTTTGTAGACACTTGCATGGTACGTGACCTTTCTAACATGATTATGTAATGCGTGGCGCATCGCAGAGCAGTGCAAGATGAGCATTTGTGGTTAAAAAGTATATACATTTTTACTTTTTTAGAAAATGACAGAGTGTTTCGCTTGATAAGACTCTTATTCCTTGTCTGGGATCATGTAGAGCTCTTTGAAGCTGCATTGAAACATTTGGAATAAACTTCAGCATCACTTGCATACACCAAACTTTTTTTCTGGTTGTTGACAGTGTTTTCTGATTTATGGAGTGATAGCATCTTTAATATGTCAACAAAATGAAGCAACCTGGCTTTATCCAGTGTTCACATTTGTGTTCTGGAAATACATGCAAATTAGAGCATATTTAATTAGATAATGCTTTATTTAAATATTTAAACATAATATTTCATAAAAACTTGTAATAAATAAGAGTTGTCTTGATGTGGTGTGATTCATCAACTAGGGAAAGTATGGTGATATTTATTAGTCTACATTTTTACCCTATTCACCTGTAAGGTCTTGCCTTAACTGAGAGTTTTTGCATGCAACATGCTCTATTATAATGTCAAAGGTAATATTAATTAAATCAAGTTAATTAGAAAATGAATCAGATTACGAAATGAAATGCGTAAGTATTGAGCGGCGCAGCAATTAGAGCAGCGAGTCTCTTTGGGTTTGCTTTTGTCAGTGTTTCAAATCCTTCTGGGCTAGACTGATTCAGGCTGGATGAGGACTGATTGTGAACTGCGGTCACAAAGGTGAAGTGTGTCATTTGCCAAAATGTGCAGTATATTGTGTGCATTACTGTGGTGTGTGATGCAGGGTGCTCAGCTTGACCTTGATGAATGAACTGGAGCTGATTGCATCTGATCAGCCTTCAAAAGAGTGAAGTGATGTTTTTTCTTTTTACACACAATGCATTAAAAATGCAATTTTTTGTTTCTAGCATGATATTGGGACGGCATTCACTGAATTAAACATGAGGTCATGTGACAACAGTGTAGCATACTACTTGTAAATGCTCATTGTTGCACAATGCATACTTAAATACTTTTAAAAATAGTATGTAGTGCATGCATAATGCAGTAAACAGTCTGTGAACATTCCATTCTTTTTTCTTTTATGATGTTCACAAATATTGATGTATATAGAATGGAATGTCATAGAATTTCTAACCTGAAAATGGTAACATTTAAATTACCTGGTTTTATTCAAGTCAAAAATATTATTGAACATCACTGAATCGACCTAAATACATACATTTATACCAGCAAAACTAATTTTTATGGGTTAAATCAGGTAGAAATAGCTCTTTAAGGTAACATTACCCTTGTTGTCACACCATGTTTTGGTTTCAAACCTCTATAGTTTACTTTCTGTATTGTGTACTGGTATCAGGTATTAGGACATTGTCCTGCTGCAAGACATAATATTTTAAATTGTCCCTATTATGCTATTTTAAATGTTACTAATTTTGTTTTGGAGTGTCCTACAATAGTTTTACATGCATAAAAGGTCAAAAAACACTATAATTTTCTCATTATATACATTGCAGCATCAGCTCTTTTCTCAAAGAGTCTGAAAAAAGTTTTAACATTCAGTCTCTCTAAACCTCTGCATGCAACGTGGATTCGCACAACCAGCTACAACTACAGCGTTTGAGAGCGGGGCAAAGGAGACATTGTTCGAAGGCAGCCAATGAAGACCATAGGCTAGCATTATGCAAATTTGTAGGCATTTTACATTCTCAAACATTTACATTTACATTTATGCATTTGGCAGACGCTTTTATCCAAAGCGACTTACATTGCATTATACTATACATTTGTATCTGAGTATGTGCAATCCCTGGGATCGAACCCATGACCTTGGCATTGCTAGTGCCACGCTCTAACCACTGAGCTACAGGAAAGCATTTATTATACACCGCATAAAATGTAATATTCTAAAAACGTAATAGGGGCAGCCAATCAGGTGCTTTGTGGATTGCAATGTGACTTTTCCTCCAAGATTTTGTGTGCGTTCCGCTCCTTTATGAGTTTTGTAGTCCCTTCCTCAGAAACGCATCTATAAAACATGCTGCTGTCACTAATGTTTCACTGTAGGGACGCTGTGTGTTCATTGTGATATGCTGACAATCTGTAGCACTTAAGCATGAAGGCTCAAATGTTGGTTTTGTCATCTTCCTCCAGTGTGCTTTTGGCTGAGCTCTTATTTTTGTGAACTGTTGTCTGGTGCATTTTTTCTACCATGAGGACTGTAACTCCTTTAGGCAGAATTGCCTCCCTTAAAACAGCCTCTCTTACACTGCGGACACATTGTTTTGGAGGGCAGCCAGCCCTGGGCAGATTCATACTTCTGAATGTCACCTTTTTAATGATGGTGCTCGGTGTGCTTTAAGGTATATTCAGTGTTAATGGCTGTAAGTTGTGTTTAGTGGGTTGAATGAATGTTTTTGGGGAAGAACTAATCAGTGTTGGCGAGGAGGCATTTAGTGTAGTTTCGAGGCATTGAGTAGCAAGTAAGATTCATGCATTTGAATTGCATATAACATTTCCATCTGTTTGGATTACACTGCATATAATATAATAGTATACACTAAGTATAATACTAAAATAGCACTGTAGCTTCCAAACCATTTGGGACGCCTCAGGAGTTGAAGTGAAATTGAAACTGCTCAGATCTCTCTCCCATCCTCTCCCACAGGGTCATGATCGGAGGCGTGCGTGTGCGAGCGCTGTACAACTACACCGGAGAGGAACCTGATGAACTGTCCTTCAGAACAGGTGATCCTCTGACCCTTCTGCAGTTAAAGGATTAGTTCACTTCAGAATGAAAATTTCCTGATAATTCACTCACCCTCATGTCATCCAAGATGTTTATGAGTTTCTTTCTTCAGTCGAAAAGAAATGAAGGTTTTTGAGGAAAACATTCCAGGATTTTTCTTTATATAGTGGACTTCACTGGGGTTCAACGGGTTGAAGGTCCAAATGTCAGTTTCAGTGCAGCTTCAAAGAGCTCTACGGACAAGGAATAAGGGTCTTATCTAGCGAAACGATCGGTCATTTTCGTTGAAAAAAAAATGTATATACTTTGACCACAAATGCTCGTCTTGCACTGCTCTGCGATGCGCCACGCATTACGTAATCACGTTGGACGAAAAGGCGAAAAACTAAATTTTCTCCTCCAACTTCAAAATCGTCCGACATTGTTTTACCTTTTTTTTTTTTTTAAAGTGTGCTTGACTTAGTCTTTGCACATTCGCTTTGTAAACACTGAATCGGTACTTCCGCCTATGTCACGCGTGACCTTTCCAACATGATTACGTAATGCGTGGCACATCACAGAGCAGTGCAAGACGAGCATTTGTGGTTAAAAAGTGTATAATTTTTATTGTTTTTAGAAAATAATCGATTTTTCATTAGATAAGACTCTTATTCCTCGTCTGGGATCATGTAGAGCTCTTTGAAGCTGCACTCAAACTGACATTTGGACCTTCAACCCGTTGAACCCCAGTGAAGTCCACTATATGGAGAAAAATCCTGGAATGTTTTCCTCAAAAACCTTCTTTTCGACTGAAGACATAAACATCTTGGATGACATGGGGGTGAGTAAATTATCAGGAAATGTTCATTCTGAAGTGAACTGATCCTTTAAACTGTGAATCTCACTGATCTGCTGTCGCTCTGTCTCACAGGTGAAGAGTTCCTCAAGGTTGAGGAAGAGGATGATCAGGGTTGGTGCTGGGGGGTGAAGGAGGGCGGAGTCGAAGGATTTTATCCGGCCAATTACGTGTTGCCTGTGAAATGACAATCGGAATCATTGCTGAGGCACAACTATGCTTATTTACAGTTATGGAACACATTTATACGGTGGCCGTGCAAAAGTATATTAATGTCTGAATATCATTTCATTACAACTAACTTTTTCAACACTATATCTATTGTTTTTGTAAAACCGTCTTAAAGTCTTTGAGATTTTTTTTTCTTCTTGACAAGTGTTTAATTTCTGTATATGAACTGCTACTTAGTTTGATATTTCATCTATTGCAGTGACATTCAGATATTTTTAAATGTCCAAATATTTCCACCGTATGAAAGGCAAAGAATTAAGTTGTGTGTTCATCGGAAAACAACTACAACCAGTGTTACAGACCAAAATGAAAATAAAATATTAATTCTCTTTCATGAATGGAACCTTTACCTCTTTATTTAATAATATGGGATGTCATTAATTTTAATTAACACATTTCTGCTTTTGGAAAACCTCCAAGAGTGCCAGAGACCTGCAAACGATTCATGCAGAGTCAAGAAACGGCCTCTTTGTAATTTATATATTGCTTAATGAGGGGTTGTACAAAAACCAGTAGGAGCTTGTTAGAAAGATTACGGTGCACTGGAGAAAAAGCCTCCATTATTATCAGAGCCAAATCCATATTATATTTCACCTACAGGGATTCACACCTGACAAAGTGGAAGGAATAAAACTAACATTTCTGTGCATTGAACGCTTGACTATCAGCTCTGAAACACTCCAGGACCGAACGAGCAAAGGAGGGATTTTAACAGGTATCTGGATAAACATCAAGGAACAGGTGCGTAACTATAGCAACCAGTCATTAATCCTGGAATGACAGGGACCTCTGGTGGTCGATCTGAAATCACATCTCTCCATGTGTTTTAATGTTGTTTCCACAGCCAGGAGAGAAGTTAAGGTTCAAAGCTTGTTTGTATGGAGTGTTAATCTGAATATTATTTTGTGCATATGAATTATTATAAATGCAGTTTAAATGTTTTTGAAAGAAGTCTCTTATGCTCTTTTAAGGTTGCATTTATTTGATCAAAAATACAGTAAAAAAAACAGTTAAAATGTGAAATATTATTACTATTTAAAACAGCTGTTTTTTATGTGAATATATTGTAAAATATAATTTATTCCTGTGATCAAAGCTGAATTTTCAACATCACTACTCCAGTCTTCAGTGTCACATGATCCTTCAGAAATCATTCTAATATGATGATTTGCTGCTCAAGAAACATTTCTGATTATTATCAATGTTGAAAACAGTTGCTTAAAATTTTGTGGAAACCTTCAGAAATCCTTTTTAACATTATAAATGTATTCACTGACGCTTTAATGCATCAATTCCGAATAAAAGTATTGAATTCTTTCAAAAAAATAAATAATAATAATTACTGACCCCAAATTTTTGATTGAAAATGTTATTTCATAACCGCATCAATTTGTGCCTGCATTTTTCTTAGCATATAAATAAATAATTCAATCTGTGAACACAAACTTCAACAAATTTTGAAGCATCTTTAGTTCACTATTCATCTTGTGTAGCAAGTTGGTGCCACTTTTTAATTTATTCAGGCCCAGAACTGCCCACAAACACAACAATAAACTGACCAATTGTTATAAAATTATGGACCTCAGAAATTAAGTCAAATGTTGTCTGCAGAACAGAGTAGAAGGCTGGCGAAGAATGACACGAACACGGGAAGCGCTGTTCATTCGAAGCCAAAGTTTATTGAGCTCACTGTAACTTATAGCAAAGTCTGGGGCGTTAAATGGAACAGTGTGGCTCCTGTAGGAAATAAGACATTATCACAGGTGCGCATGACTACAACAGATTAAAAACAGGAAAAGAGAACTTCAAATCAGGAGAAGAGAGCAAGGACAAAAGAAGCAAAACACATCCTTTCTAACACCGATTATGTGTCTGGCCTTATACTACAGCCTAAAAGTTCATAACCTAACTGCTGGGTTAAAAACAACCCAAGTTGGGTTGAAAGTGGACAAACCCAGTGGTTGCATTAAATGTTTGCCCATCCTGCTGGGTAGTTTTATTTAACTCAACTATTGTTTAAAAATGACTGTATTGCTTGCTTAAAATGAACCCAAAGTATGTTGAAAATGAACATTTATTAATATGTTTAATGAATAATAATTAAACAATAAACATTTATTAAATTGCTTATCAATAAATGTTCATCTTTTGATTCTTATTGTAGCCTCTAGTAATTATGTGTCTGATTTTTAATTTCCAACCTATTTTGAGTTCATATTAAGCCAGACATAGTCATTTTTAAACAATAGTTGAGTTAAATAAAACTGTCCAGCACGTTTGGCAAACATTTAACCCAACCGCTGGGTTAAAACAACCCAATCACTGTCCATTTTAAACCCAACTAGGGTTGTTTTTAACCCAGCATTTTTTAGAGTATAGTAATGGGAAAGTTTGGAGTTAGTAAACCATGATAACATCAAACCCCTCGTCATGCACGGTTGTCGTTTGGATGTACACTCTAAAAAATGCTGGGTTAAAAACAACCCAAGTTGGGTTGAAAATGGACAAACCCAGCGATTGGGTTGTTTTGACCCAGCAGTTGGGTTAAATGTTTGCCCAACCTGCTGGGTAGTTTTATTTAACCCAACAATTGTTTACAAAGTACTATATGTCTGGCTTAAAATGAACCCAAAATGGGTTGGAAATTAAAATTAATTACTAGAGGCAACAATAATAATCAAAAAGATGAGCATTTATTAATAAGCAATTTAATAAATGTTTATTGTTTAAATATTATTCAAAAAAAGTATTAATAAATGTTTGTTTATTAAACACATTAATAAATGTTAATTTCCAACACATTTTGGGTTCATTTTAAGCAAGAAATACAGTAATTTTTAAACAATATTTGGGTTAAATAAAACTACCCAGCAGGTTGGGCAAACATTTAACCCAGCCGCTGGGTTAAAACAACCCAATCGCTGGGTTTGTCCATTTTCAACCCAACTTGGGTTGTTTTTAACCCAGCATTTTTTAGAGTGTAAACATAAGCATCTATAGCTAAATCCATTATATTACAATTAATTCATGCGATTGAATTTCTTCAGAACCATTTAAAACCAGAAATAGTACATTTAGATATATTATTTTCAACATATTCCAATCTTGCATAGGCTACTATTTAGGACATGTAGAAACTGAACCAATTTTTGATATAATTGTTGAGATTATAATGGTTAATAGTATCAATGTCTTGCATATAAAGTGTCCAGTCCATATGTAGCAGGCCATAGCGTCAGTATTAGTAACAGAAGCACATAGCGTGTCAGTGAGGCAGATACAGAGAACTCATTCACACACAAACACAGTCCTCCACATGCACGCACACACACATATACATACATGAAAACCCTTACATACACAATAATACACACAAAGATGTTGAGGCACATATGCACTGGAAGAAAAATGAACGCGCAGAAAGATTGAGGATCATATACGCGCAGCCGTGCGCCGTGACATTGTGAGGGCAGAAACCTACCGCACGACAGCTGCGTATAAGACATCAACAAAACTGATGACACAGCTCGAGCTTAAACGAGAGGGAGTGATATAGATGCCGCCAAACCGGGGAGTTGTTTATTGTTTGTTTGTTTATATTTGTGTGCGCTCGCGTCTGTGCGTGTTGCACGGAACGGAGTGAGGTGAGGGGAGGCAGAATATCCACTGCACCACTGTGTGACTGGATTCTTAATGGGAGGGGGGATGGAGAAAGAGAGAGAGAGAGGGAGGTAGATGGCTTATCATTAAGTCATAATACATACTGGAGGACACAAGTGTGTGGGACGCAGACAGAGTTCAACACAGAACCACAGGAGAGATCAAACAGGGCCGCTAATGTGAACTAACTACCACAAGCATGTTCAACATGCAGGCCAAGCACCATTACGACAGCTAGATCTGGTCAAGACGCCCTGTTTATTCATTTATTGCTTTTACCGAGAGAATCAGCATTTTTAGCGGCCATCAGCATTTACCAGGGCCTGCAAATATAATAAAAAATGAAAAAAGCTGAAATTGCATATTGACAAATTATGAAATAAAATTGCCACTGAAACCGAGCTTGCATAGCTAAGCATCAGCGTAAAAGTACACTCAAAATGCTGGGTTAAAAACAACCCAAGTTGGGTTGAAAATTGACAGTGATTGGGTTGTTTTAACCCAGCGGTTGGGTTAAATGTTTGACCATCGTGCTGAGTACTTTTAAACTATTGTTTAAAAATGACTATATGTCTGGCTTAAAATGAACCCAAAGTAGGTTGGAAATCAGACACATAATTACTAGAGGCTACAATAATTATCAAAAGGTGAACATTTATTAATGAGCAATTTAATAAATGTTTAAAGTTTAATTATCATTCATTAAACTTATTAATAAATGTTAATTTCCCACATACTTTGGGTTCATTTTAAGCAAGCAATACAGTCAGTAGTTGAGTTAAATAAAACTACCCAGCAGGTTGGGCAAACATTTACCCCAATCGCTGGGTTTGTCCATTTTTAACCCAACTTTGCATTTATCAGAGTGTATGTTTTGGGCCAAAACCTGAAGCTGAAACTACACTGTAAAAAAAAAAGAAAATGTTGGTCTAACTTAAAAAGCATTCAAATTTTGAGTTCATTGAAATTAAAAATTGGCATTAAAGGATTAGTTCACTTTCAAATAAAAATTTCCTGATAATTTACTCACCCCCATGTCATCCAAGATGTCAATGTCCTTCTTTCTTCAGTCGAAAAGAAATTAAGGTTTTTGATGAAAACATTCCAGGATTTTTCTCCTTATAGTGGACTTCAATTGGCCCCAAACGGTTGAAGGTCAAAATGACAGTTTCAGTGCAGCTTCAAAGGGCTTTAAACGATCCCAGACGAGGAATAAGAGTCTTATCTAGCGAAACGATCAGTCATTTTCTGAAAAAAAAATAAAAAATGATATACGTTTTAACCATAGACGCTCGTCTTGAACTAGCTCTCTTCTTCTTCTTCTTCTCCGAGAAGAAGAATTATTCCTCGTCTGGAAATGTCTTATTGCTTCATGGTTGTCATCTCTGGAAAACATTTAGTGCAAGTTATCTGTTACATACACAGATATGAACCCTCAAAAATGGTGACAATTAACACATATACATTTAGTTTATATATATATATACGCCTCAAGTTACAATACAAACATCATTCAGATAAGAGCTTTTCAAATGGTGGATCGGTATGAGGCGCCGAGAGTGACCTGATTGATTTTGCAAAACTATAATGCACAAGAAAGACAAAAGCCATTTTGTGAAAAAAATATTAATTCCGTGAATGGGATATTTATTTCGCCAACAATCATGAAACTAATTTAGTCCCTTAAATAGCCAGGTCACACTTGGCACCCCATTAATAGGTTACATGGCTGTTCTAACAAACAGTAGCGTCATGGGTTCTGATAGTGTCGCGGACATGAACTA
>RJVU01075378.1:2418856-2432747 GCA_003731715.1 Anabarilius grahami
GCCTTTTGCCATTGAGATGACTGGGGAAAAGTGTCCCCCTATTTACTTTCATAGTTAGAACTGTTTTTACATTCATGTCCGCGACACTGTCAGAACATTACATTTTGCACTAAAATATGCTGAGTTAAAAACAACCCTAGTTGGGTTGAATATGGACAACCCCAGCGGTTGGGTTAAATGTTTGCCCAACCGGCTGGGTAGTTTTATTTAACTCAACTATTGTTTAAAAATGACTGTATTGCTCGCTTAAAATGAACCCAAAATATATTGGAAATTAAAAAATTTTAATGTTTATTAAATGAACATTTATTAATAAGTTTAATGATTAATAATTAAATGATAAACATTTATGTTAAATTCTGTTAAAAAATTATGTTAAAGCTTTCCTGTAGCTCAGTGGTTAGAGCATGGCACTAGCAATGCCAAGGTCATGGGTTCGATCCCAGGGATTGCACATACTCAGATACAAATGTATAGTATAATGCAATGTAAGTCGCTTTGGATAAAAGCGTCTGCCAAATGCGTAAATGTAAATTGCTTATTAATAAATGTTCACTTTTTGATTATTATTGTCGCCACTAGTAATTATGTGTCTGATTTTTAATTTCCATCCTATTTTGGGTTCATTTTAAGACAGCCATTTAGTCATTTTTAAACAATAGTTGGGTTAAATAAAACTGTCCAGCATGTTGGGCTAACATTTAACCCAACCACTGGGTTAAAACAACCCGGTCCATGGGTTTGTCCATTTTCAACCCATCTTGGGTTGTTTTTAACCCAGCATTTTTTTTGTACTTTACATTTGTGCAATCAACCTGAACTCACCCCTATATAATCAGTAAATATAAATCAGTAATCATGCATAAGAAGAGAAAACACTTGTCGTGTATCCAATCCAACTCTATATTGGTGAAGATTTATCTGTCATTTGGTAGAAGCGAGTCACGTTTGATGTCAAGATTTTGTGACACCTTCATCCTCAAAAAGCATCAACAAAACTACTCAGGGCACAAGACAACATGACCCAGATGACATTAAATAGAAGTTCACTAGCTGTGAGCATAAACCAACAAAATCCAAAAAACATTATTGTCAGTTTTCCTATCGTGTTACTAATTTTGCATATTTTTGGGCTTATATGCAGTTCAAGGTAATACTAACACATTTCAATGTTTTATTTCCTTTAGCAAGATAAGTTTTATGTATGTGAACTGAAGCAAAGGCAGCTCAGAACCACAGCTTTGCCATTTTAAATATCTATTTTAAGCAGTAGAGGTATATAATTACAATCTCAGAGCCTATATGACCTGACATTCATCCTACACATTCATCCCTGCATATTAAACAGTGATGGATGCATGAATGCATGGACTGATGTGTGAATGCATGGATGTATAGAAACAGGCTACAGCAGGTGTGTTTTGTGCATGTCTCAGTGGCCCGTTCTTCAGTTGGTCGCTGTATTCAGGACCGTCGCTACGGACTTTACGTAAGATGTTGCGCTGGGTGCAGCATCCGTCCCTCTGTACGGCCACGACGCGCACGAGCTGCCTGCATACACTTACAAAAATGCGCCAGTAGGTTTGTACGCCTCATACCCCGGATAATCAAATTACATTCGATTTTTACACTTTACAGCGAGTGATTGCGTCGTTTTTTTTTTTTTCTTCCGCGGTGGTATGATCTGTTAACTGTTCGCCGTTATTCACCGTGTCCGCGCGCACTGGCGCGCTCCGGATCTGTGAGAGACACCGAATCAACGGGGGGAAAATCATTAGAAGAAGATTCGTCGAGTCGGCGCGAGGAGAAAGGAAAAGGTACAACGTGCATTTGATCAGATGAATGATCTCGAATA
The DNA here is from genome assembly GCA_003731715.1 of Anabarilius grahami. Lineage (NCBI taxonomy): Eukaryota > Metazoa > Chordata > Actinopteri > Cypriniformes > Xenocyprididae > Anabarilius > Anabarilius grahami. The sequence goes on from RJVU01075378.1 coordinate 2,420,712, forward strand.
GGTTTGGTTATGATTCATGCTGTGTGATTGACGGGAATTGATTTGATTTAATAGGTTTCCTCGTGGTTACCATGATTCTTTAGAAGAGGATCCGGAGGATGTGATGGATGTATGAGAGGAGAACGGTAAGATCTGTCATTCAGCATTCGTTTTTATTTATGTATTTATTTATTTAGCTATTCAGTTTATTTATTTAAATATTTATTCATAGAAATGAATGTGTCCATTGGAGTTGTAATGATGATTTCGCTGTCGGCGATGTAAATGATGGCTTGGCTTGATTTGCATTTTTCTTTCTCATTATCCGTGAATTACACAGACACCCGTGTGCCATTTTGTTGCGCGTCTTCGAGCGAGCGAGGGAGCGCGCGCGCGCGCGTGTGTGTCGGGGCCTCACTTGTGTATTTCACGCGCGTACGGCGGTCTCCGTTAAGACGCCGCAGTCACTAACGCATTCAGATGCACCGATTTTCTCTCACATAAGAGCATCAGACCCACTGCAGTCTCTGTCATGATGCAGATCACTGCATCTGATGTCTTATGAAGGTTAATTCATGATCAATATAATGGCTTATGAAATAGATATTTAATTTATGTATTCGACTCGTTTTTTGGCCCGTGGCTGGTTTTAACGAAGCCGTAGTGCAAACAGAGCGCCGCCACCCAACCGGATTCCGACATCCAGCATCTGCAAATCAATTTAGCGTTGTCATGGTTACAGTGAAGCTGCACCACCGCACCTGTGACACACACACACACACACACACGCACGCACACAGAAGAGATGCGCCTGCGTGTGATGGACAAAGATGTTAGAGCCATAGAACAAAATGTTGTATTGTATTTTGCATTTTGTTAGAGTCTTTGGGTTTATATGCACAATCTCACTCTCATTTTATTTAAAAATTCGCAAACGTGTTCTGTTATCAGTTGGACTTTTGAAACAACCCCGATTGGCCTTAGTTTTCAATTTTGCTCTGCATGTAAATACCCTCACCGGTGCTTTGGCGCTTATTCAATGTGCGCATGTGTTCTGCGCATGTCTGATGTCAAAATGGATTGAACGCGAACGTTTTTCTTGTGCCTTGGGTTTGTACTGGATGATTTTTGATAGTTTTTAATGAGTGCATGATTAAAGTTCATGTAAGCACCTTAAAATATTATGTTTTATTGGGTAAATGTCACAGTTTAAAGTAATTATTTTTGTTGCCCATATTAACCCAATTTTGCTTTGCATTTAAAAGCGTTTACTGGTGTTTCAAAATTGTATCTGTCAGTATTTTCAAATATCATGTTAACTTGTTGGTGTCAATGACTTTCAATGGTCCATCGTACATCTTAAAGCTAAATGAATACTGTTTTTGAACTTTTTTTTTTTTAGAATTGAATAAAAAAGTGAGAAGAATTTGTTTACATATTCCTGCATATTTTCAGTGTTTTTTCACCATTCTGCTGCCTAAATAGTTGTAAAGCTGTTTATACAGACATATACAAACACGCTGCTATTGCATTACTGTTTATTCTCTATTTATTCAATGTAAACATCAGTGTTCAGACATGAGAGTTGTTTACCTCTTCAGTTGTAGAGCTCGAATGCACACACACATTTCTTTGTACAGTGATGTCTGTGTTTTCATTTACATAAGTAATCATGTGAATATTGTATTATTGTACTTGTTTCTCGTTATTCTATTTTTTTTTATATGTTTACAGAACCACACATCTATGCACATTTAATAAAGAATACTAATTTGAAAATATCATTTTAGAGCTAGACATGTTCTGACCGGACAACCTGTTGCCTTCGACCATCAAATTAAATTTTAAACCTCTACATTTTTCAGTCAAGGCCAGACCAATCCAAATCTGGAAGGTTGAAAAAGAAAGACTTTGTGTTATTGGCTACAGTTGTAGCTGCTCAATGTTTAAAAATAATGTAAGAATAAGTGGAAATGAATTGAAATTTCAATTCTGCTTTCGCTGGTCTAGAGGTCACAGCCTTTCGTTGCACAGGTCACGGTTTTTATTTGCTGATGTACTGACCCTCACACCCTTAGCTATATGAAATACGATAAGCTGTACATATATGCAGTTTTTGACCTCCCTCGTCCTCTCTCTCGTTCCCGTCCCATGTTTTTTCTTCCAGTAAGCAAGGCCAGTGCTGACTGTGATGATTGTGATGGCAAGCAGAAGACTCCCGTAGCAGCATCCAGTGCTGTTGACAACTGTGTGGATTACACTTTGATGCCACAAGATACCTGATTCCACAAGTTAATCGTAAAAAAAGTTAATTCTCCTTCTTGTTTTGTGGATGTTGTTATTCGAAATACACTTCCATATTTATTATTTTTCATCAAATTAACATTTAAGAAGTTTTGAGGGTTTTTGGTGCTCACTCTTTGCCTTTTTTTTTTTAGGAAAGGGGCAGGACATGATTCAGTTGCCATGCAGGCTGCTATCGTAACAGGCTTTTTCAGCCCCTCCCCCCTTATCTGGTTGGTCCAACTGTTGTTGTGGCCACACCTCCTTGGACCTAGATTGGCCGAAGCCAGTCCCGCCTGTCCTGCTCCCTGTAGCTGTTCCAATCAAGCCAGTCGAGTGATCTGTACCAGAAAAGGCTTAAATGAAGTTCCACAGAGTATCTCCTCCAATACACGATACCTCAACCTCCAGGAGAACTCCATACAGGTAACCTCCTTGATACCTTAAATATACGTTTTCACCATGAGATCTGCATGCCGAAATGAAAACAACCATGCTATATCGAACCTCTCCAGCACTTAATTGTTAGAAATGGGAGAAATGGTCAAGATTATAATCAAATAAGAATCAATGATAGGGTCACTTTATTCCAGGTGTCCCAAAAAACACTTGTTGCTCAGAAGTTAACACTTTCATTGATGTGCTGCTCCTAAAACTTATCTATCAAGCAAAATCCACCAGTGGGGATTGTGCAAGTACCCAAATATCGAAGATATTCATTGAAATGAATGTAATTAAAGCCATATTGTTGATTCCATTCAAAATGAAACACAAATAACATGCACAGGCATAGAATGTTTGGAGAAATTGATGGATTTCTTGCTGAGCCTTAGTGCTAAAGATACTTGGTTAGAATTTGTTTACAAGCTCTGTTAGTTAGACCATCCAATGCTACAACCGTCAGGCATTGGAAATCAGTCATCTCCAGTCACAGAGTGACAGATGGTCACGCATACGCACATACTGAAATAGAACAAAATAATAAAGATCCCACTTTCGTGGGTATGCATACTAACACAAAGGCATACGTTGATCTGTCACTCAAACTTCTGCAGAACAGGCTAAACTTTAACAACATAGGCTCAGAAGATGCAGTAACCCAGTTCCCAATATTTCGGCTGTTATAACTAACTATATTCTTGTCCTCTGTTCTTATTCTGCAGGTGATCAGGTCAGACACCTTCAAGCACCTAAATCATCTGGAAATTTTACAGTTGTCTAAGAACCAGATTCGTCAGATAGAAGTGGGAGCGTTCAATGGCCTTCCCAATCTTATCACCCTGGAGCTTTTTGACAACAGACTCCCACTGGTACCATCACAGGCATTTGAGTACCTGAGTAAGCTGCGTGAACTCTGGCTAAGGAACAACCCCATAGAGACACTCCCAGCATACGCCTTCCACCGTGTGCCGTCACTGCGGCGGTTAGACCTCGGCGAGTTGCGCAAACTCAGTTTCATCTCGGAGGCCGCATTCGAAGGGCTGCTGAACCTTCGTTTCCTGAATCTGGGCATGTGCGGGCTTAAGGATGTACCCAACTTGACGCCTCTCGTGCGGCTAGAGGAACTGGAGCTGTCAGGAAACCAGCTGGGCGTGGTGCGTCCTGGATCATTCCAAGGCCTGGTGTCTCTACGCAAACTGTGGCTCATGCACTCTCGGATCTCTGTCATTGAGAGGAATGCCTTTGATGACCTCAAGAACCTGGAGGAGCTCAATCTGTCCCATAACTCTCTGCATTCATTGCCCCATGATCTCTTTACTCCACTGCAGCAGTTAGAGCGTGTCCATCTGAACCACAATCCTTGGGTTTGCAACTGTGACGTTCTGTGGTTGAGCTGGTGGCTTAAAGAAACTGTACCTGATAACTCCACTTGTTGTGCACGTTGCCATGCCCCACCAGGTACTAAGGGCAGGTACATTGGTGACCTTGACCAGAGAGACTTCACCTGCTATGCGCCTGTGATTGTGGAGCCACCAACGGACCTGAACGTGACAGAGGGAATGGCAGCGGAGCTGAAATGCCGCTCCGGGACATCCATGACTTCTGTTAATTGGTTGACCCCCAATGGGACCTTGATGACCCATGGAGCGTACAAGGTCCGGATCTCTGTCCTGCATGATGGAACCTTGAATTTCACCAACGTGACCATGCAAGACACTGGACCATACACCTGTATGGTCACCAACTCTGCTGGCAACACCACAGCAACTGCTGTGTTGAACGTCTCTGCACCCGACCCAGGCAATGGCTACAGCTACTTCACAACTGTTACTGTCGAAACTGTAGAGACGGGGCAAGATGGACACGATTCAGCTCGGCAGTTTGTCAACGAGACGTTTATTAGCTTTCCAGGACCGACGGCTGCATCTGCATCAGCAGGTCCCACTGGTTCGATGCTGTCCTCCTTGTCACCACGAGCTACGCGTGCACCCGATCGCGCGTTCACGGTCTCCATCACGGACGTCGCCAACCTGTCGGGTCTTGAGGATGTAATGAAGACGACCAAGATTATCATCGGCTGCTTTGTTGCCATCACCTTCATGGCGGCTGTGATGCTGGTCGTCTTCTACAAGCTTCGCAAGCAGCACCAACTGCACAAACACCACGGCCCGGCACGTACCATTGAGATCATCAACGTGGAAGATGAGATTGGATCTGCGGGAGGAGCTAGTGGCATCACAGGAGGGGGCACTGTCCACACCGGAGCAGGATCTGGTGGAGGAAGCGGGCAGAGTCCAAGGATTCACGACCCTGAGATCATGACCCTGCCGAGCGTTGGGCAGGCAGATCACCTGAACCACTACTACAAAGCGCACCACTTTAACAACAATGTGCTAAGCTTAAACATGGCCACTGGAATGCTCAACAACAAACCCAATCTTTCCTCCCAAAACCAGGCTTCGACCATGAAAATAGGGACTTCCGGTGACCCCTCCAATCCTGGCTCGATCTCACCTCCCCTGCCAATTCCCATCCCAATGGCGATGACTTTCCACGGAACTCTGAAAGGCCTTAGTCACGTTCCCAATGTGCAGACTGAGCCACTGTTGCTATCGAATGGCTCCAAGGAGAGCGTTCAGGAGACCCAGATCTGATTACTCACATACACGTGCACATGCAGGAAGGGAAGTAGACTGGTTTTTACGCCAGTGCGACTGTCGTGTCTTTGACATTATGGAACTCCATCCCTTTCCGACAGGTTCTATGGAATATTCCGTTCAGTGAACAGAGACAGGCTTTTACTGGACATGGCGCTATTGAGTACACATGTGCCAAAGCAAGCGTCTTTTTTGCAGTTCTTTTTGAGTTGTGTCCGCGTATAAAAAATATAGTCTATATTAAAGTAGTGTAATTACTTAAGTGTTGGTTTGCCACAGTCCAGCGACACCGACTACACACACCGATGTACAGCAGCTAACAGACCTGTATAAAAGCATACACACATTTACACTCCCCGGAGGTTGACATCATTATTCATCGTACTCACCTCGGTAGGTAGTGTACCTGTGTGTGTGTGTGTATGTGTGTGTGTGTGTAAGGGACAGTATTAACTGAGACTAATTCAGAAATAAAGACTTAAACTGCTGTGATCCAGAACTCTGCTTCATGATGACATTCTGAATCTAGCACAAGTGAGGATCAGTTCATAAGCTCAGAAATCTGAACTCTAAAAGACACCAGTTTCAGGGTGACATACGTCATACCTAGAGGAGAGGGCAGAGAGAAGAAGCCTTTCCATGTGAACAATAAGAGTACTTGGCTGCTGTCCTCAGCAAAGGTACCATAGTACCTCCCAACAAGCCGCCATAGTGCAAACTCTCTGCATTTCTACGTTTGAAGAGATCTTGAGTGTCATGTTTGTCTTTTCGCCTGTCAGCGCTGAAATGAAGAGTAACAGCAGTGTGTAAGGGCTATTTCACTGGCATTGGGTGTTTTTGATGTGCGCAGAAAGTATCTGGACTTAAAGCCGACATGAAACGCCATTCGCAAACCCATTTAACTTCTGTAGTATTTCACGGATGCAGGGCGGGACTTGACTTTATTCATCAGGAATTGATTGGATCGTGAAAAGTGGGTGTACCAGAATGGAGCCAGGAGGGATGGAAAGTCGTTTCAGAGGCGGAGCAGGTTACATTTTGATAAAAGATTCTGAAGATTTTTTTTTTTGACTTGGCATAACGTGCACAGTTGAATCGTGCACAATAAGGCCAGGAATGTGTGTTAGGAAAGTAAATAGTGTCCATTTTGAGTTCATGTTGACTTTAAAACAAGCTGTATTAAAGCTTTGAAATATACTGGGATACGCAGCACAGGAGAATTTCACCGACTTGAAAATTTTAGATTTTTAACAGAGAGAGAATGAAAGACATTGTGAAAATGTCCAGATTTTTCTGATGAAAGATTTTGCAATATGACATGTAATCTAATGTAAAGATTTTCAAGTATACTGTTTATAGACCAAATCAGTGGGTTTGGGTTCAAGGGGCTGGTTAAGCGTAAGGGTTCAGGGAATGGGAAAACCGCTCTTGGGCCAATTCAGATAAAACGTTAGCCATCCAGTTGGCGAAACTTGTATGCCTCACTTTCAGAGAGTATTTTCTTTGAAGGGATTTGACCAGTCCTTCGTGGGAGCCATACAACAACTGCTGACTACATGAAGCGATCTATCGATCAAGTTCCTCATTCTTGAATGGCTTTGAAGTTGTATAATAACAATGTGCAATGTGCCATTAACTGGAGTAGAGTACACATGCGTGTATTATTGTAATTGCTGCATTAAACTTTATTCGGTTTTTAATTTCCAATTCATCATCTTTTTATCAAATTGTTGTTGTTAAAACTGATTCATCCTTTTTGCAAATGCTGGGAATTTTTATTAATCAAGCTGGACTTAATTTGACAAATTGGGCAATTGTTTTCTCCAATGAATCTAGTTCGACATATTAAATTTTTGTTGAAGTGCTATACATAGCTCAGCAACCTGAGGACATTATATCCCTCGATATTAACCCACCGGTCTCTCAAATGTCTCCCTGCTATTCTTCATAATGGAATTATAGGACAAACTCTTTTTTTTTTTTTCTGTTTCTTTTATTGCTTTCCATATTTCTCCCTACAGTATGAAAGCTGATTGTGTTTGAATATCCAGTGGGGTTGCTTAGCAACAACATCATTGCCAGGAAATGCTCTTAAAAGCTTATTGTAGCACCTAACCCTCGTCGGCTGATGCAGAACATAGGTAGATCAGAATTACGTCAGTATCACATAAGTAAAAGGTTAGTTAATGTGAGGAACATGCGGGCTCTGCCTCGCTGTGTGTCCTTGACACTAAATAAAAAAAAAAAAAACCTGCCAGATGAAATTGAAACGTGCACATTGAGCTCGGAAAGATATGAGATGATCTCATACACGTGCAGTTTGAGGCCGGCATGTTTGCGTTTATCACGGATCCAACATTTGTATATCAGATTTGAACTTTTTAGCCTATTGAATGGCATTGAAAGATTCCAAGCGCAACATAAACAGCCAGTTTCCACAATTGAACCATTAGCCATACTGGATGAGAAAGATTCCAATTCTAGAAAGCATTTTTGGGCATAAAATTGAGTGCAAGTTGAGTCATCAAGTCATAGTCTGTACATTTTAAATGCATATGATCATTTTGGAGATTTTGTAGGAGTACACCAGCATATAGCGAACATACATCAACTAAAAGTGTCTTTGCTCAAGTCGAGTCACAGACAGGCGTTATAGCCAGCAAACCTCACCTTTAACCTTTCCATACCTCTATTTTATCATACAAACTTGTGAAATGCAAAATGGCTAAACCCTCACCTGCCCCAGACCAGTGTGTCAGAGTTCAGACGTGTGTGTGTTGTCCTGTAGCAGGTTGTTCCTCTCCTCTATGCATCCTCTCTGCGGCCAGCAAAATCACATTACCCTTACGGCTACTGAGAGACAATTCATCTATAAACCTTTCCCCATTTCAGAAAGCTGCTCTAAGCTGATTTGACTGGCTGTGAGATGAAGACACTGAGGCTGAGACCCATGTTGCAGTGTATTTTAAGACAAGGCATGGAAGCTGTTTCTGAATCAGCACAGAAAGATTGTATTATGAAGCAGTTTCATCACTGTAGACTCTTGATGTGGTGGGTCTTTCTCTCTCTCTCCGTCTCTATCACGTTCTCACACTGACCATGTGTTCATATAATGCCATGTATATAATCTAAAGATGTAAATATTCTCTATTTTTTGACTTACCATTAGCAGAACACGCGTTCTTCAGGATTTGAAACAGAACGAAGCTTTTTGGAAACTATCTGCATTTCTCTCTCCTTCTATTTATGGGTGAATCTCATGAAAACAGGTCATATTTCACCACAGTATCAAATGAGCAAAATTAGATTGTGCTTAGAGAAAAATTATGCTGTTTTTTTTGCTTTGTGACATTTCCAAACTCATTTTATCTCAGATTATTACTGCTGTAACATCTGGATATTTTGTTTGTAATTCCTAATTTTCTCTGTGTTGATTCACATTACTGTAATACATAAAAATAATAATAAAAAAAATATATATATAAATTACTATAATCAATCACAACAATCTTTTTTGCAATGTTGAAATTTTTTTTTTTTCTGTTTTGAAAATGTCACATGGCAAAAAATTAATGAGTTTTATTTTTACTACTATTAAACAAAATAAGTTTTGGGGGTGAAATTTGACCCGAAACCAGTTCTTAGCAGGTTTTGTGAGATTCACGCTTATATTTCTCTCTTATTCTGTCTTTAGAACAACACACTCCTCAAGAAAAAACAAAAAACAAAAGCGTAAACGTAAAATTAATATTGTTTGCATTTAAAAAAATACAATTCCGCTGATATCGGCTGTGTTCCATTTAGCTCTGTTCTTCATCTGTTTACCTATTTATTTGTACTGAGTATTTTTAGTTCATTTGGTTTCTTCTCTATGTTGATGCTGTGTGGTTCGGCTGTGGAGAGCTAAAGTTGATTGGCCATCAGTTCCGGGTCAAAGGTTGTGGCAAATGCTTAACTGTGCGTGTGAGCCTCTGCACTATGCCATCCGCTACACAGACGCTCTTTACCAATAAAACATGGACATTTTGGCTTTAGATCTCTGACTGTGTGTCTTTATGCTCAACTTTGATTAAAGGTGCTGTAAACAATCCATAAACAGAGATATTATACAAAAGAAAGGGGAGTGGCTTGTGCCTTTTTTTTTTTTAGCCAATCAGTAATGCTGTCTGGATGTGACTCATGTCTTTGGAGGGCGGGGTTTTGGAGAGAGGGCGTGGTCTGATTCAACAGCAGTCTGGTGGAAGTTAGAGATATGGTAAAATTGCTTACAGCACTAGTTCGTTCTTTAATTATTTCTTTCTAGATGAGTAAATCAGTGGTTCTCAACTGGTTTTAATTCAAGACCCAGAGCCAATGACAACTATTTATCATACAAAGTTGTCCTTAAAACCAAAATCTGAAATGTATAAATATTGCCATGAAATGCACAGGCTTAAACATATTGGAAAAATTGTTAAGGACACAGGCTGAATAAGAAAATGGACTTTTATTATGTCTTAATTGTGTCTAGTTTCTCTTGAATTGCAACAGTTTCATGCTTTCGCCAGCACAAAACACATTGTGTACAAACCATGTTTATCCTCATTGCAATAGGCTCATTTTGCTATCCCAACTATGCATGTTTATAGTTAGTTGCATTTTATTATTTACATTTAACAAATGTTACCGTGAACTTCCGAACCACCAGTTGGGAACCACATCAAGCCTCTGATTCCCAATCACACACTTTGTATGTTACATAAAACATCAAATATTACGAAAAAATCCCCCAAAAATGATCCCACTTATTACACGGCTACTAAATAAATCTATATGAACTACTGATAAGAGTGTAATGTACCATCATTATACAAGAATATTTGACAGCAGAATGCTGTGATTGAGCAAAAAAAACAAAAAACAAACAAACAAGGAATTTAGAATATGACATTTAGAAAGTTTGAAATAATTAAGATTATTTTATGCTCACCAAGGCTGCATTTATTTGATCAAAAATATTTTTACACATTAAAATAACCATTTTTTATTTGAATATATTTTAACATGTAATTTATTTCTATGATTTAAAGCTGAATTTTCAGCATCGTTACTCCAGTCTTCAGTGTCACATGATCCTTCAGAAATCATTCTAATACGGTGATTTGCTGCTCAAGAAACATTTCTGATTATTATCAGTATTGAAAACGGTTGTGCTGCTTCATATTTTACTGGAAACTGTGAAACATTTTGGTTTTCAGGATTCTGTGATGAATAAAAAGTTCAAAAGAACAGCATAGAAATCTTTTGTAACATTATAAATGTTTTTGATGTCACTTTGATCAATTTAATGCATGCTTGATTAATAAAAGTATTAATTTCTTTATTTCGTTCTTAAATCGTCCTTAAAAAATGTGACTGTTTTTTACACTGATAATCAGAAATGTTTCTTGAGCAGCAAATCATCATATTAGAATGATTTCTGAAGGATCATGTGAATGAGTAATGATGCTGAAAATTCAGCTTTGATCACAGGAATAAATTACAGTTTACAATATATTCACATAGAAAACAGCTATTTTAAATTGTAAAAATATTTCAGATTTTTACTGTTTTTACTGCATTTTTCATCAAATAAATGCAGCCTCGGTGAGCAGAAGAGACTTCGTAATTATTCCAAACTTTTCTCCAGTAATGTAATGCTGCTGAATATTCCTGAGAACTGGATCAGTATCCACGACGCTGCCGTTCGCCCCAGTCTTCCCGCGGCCTCACCTATACACCACACACTTCCTGCATACACTCCCTGCTCTCGTTGCAGCGTTTCCATAGCAACTGTGAAATGTGGGAAACCCTCTGTCCTTCAGAGAGGAGTGAGGGGGTGCTGGTAATCAAGAGATTGAAAACAGTGATGGAGCATCAGCATATAGTGTTTTCACTCGTGGAAATCATCTGCAGTGATGCCGCTCTCTCGCTGTCTGACTGTATGCTTTACTGTATTTCTCCACTGTCTTATTTCTGACAGACAGATGCTTTTTGACTACGTCTACATCAGTGCAAAATGCATCTCTGGGATGCTTTATTCAGCCTGAGATGTTTGGGTGACTGCAGTTGAGCAGTTGTCATTGGTTTCTAAAGGTCTGTGCTGGTGAAGGTCACAATATTTATGTTGGCTTGTTATATTTGATATATATCGGATAGTTATCGCCAGTTGTTGTTAATCAGATTCAAGTGCCGAGCATCTGTGAGCACTGAACGTCTGCATCAGTAGCGAGGCCTCTGTTTCCATGACAACCACGGGCTGAAAATAGCCTGCTCTCTCTCTTTCTAACATGCATGTATTTATTGTCTCTGAAGACATGCCAGTGTTTTTTTTCCTCCTTTTCCCTGCTGTCTGACTCTCCCCTCCGCTCCCCTCATTGGCTTTCCCCTCCCCTTTGCTTTCCAAAGCTCACCTCTCTGCTCCCCTCCTCTCCTCCGCTGTTCTCCCCTCCATCTCGCCAGATATATAGTGGCTCAGTTGCCATGGAAACCTGTAGAAACTATGGTGACGGGTCTTACAGCATTGCCTCAGCAGCACCAAGTGGCTGAGCACAACTGCATGCAATGATTTATGCAAATTAATACAGTAAATTGCCCAAGTCAAACTAAAATGACAATGTTTTGTTTGCATTATGATTATTTTTTTTGTCAATATTTG
>RJVU01075378.1:2441624-2452288 GCA_003731715.1 Anabarilius grahami
ATAAAACATCAAATTAAAATAACTTAAAAATTATTTATATTTACATACACAATAAATTAATTTATTTAAAAACGTATTATTATTAATTATAAACAATTAAATTACTAATAATTAAATCCAAATATTACATGTAAATTCTTTTACAATTATTTTATTTACATAGGTAATTACATATATTAATTAATAATAATTAAATCATTAAAATGTCAAATTACAATTAAAATAAAACCATTCAAAATAAATATATTTATTTGATTACCTGCATGTCATGTAACCAAAATCAGAGAACCGTGAACACACAAATCTGTTAATTAAATTAAAATGTTAACTTAAAATCCCAAGGGGTAAGTTAATATTTTATTTTAAAGGAATACTGAATTTTGAAAACAAATTGTAAATATTGTGTTAAAAAATTACTTTATTAGTTATTTGTTATTATTAAATTGAATTATATGGCTATTATTTCACCACCATGCTCTTTATATATCAGTATCAGTCTCTACCTCTGAAAAATCCTCATTGGTCGACCATTAGTATTAATGATATTCATAAGCAAGTAATGCATGTTGGATAAAACATTATCTACACGTCTTTTTTTTTTTTTTTTGTCTTACCTACAATTCGGATTTCTATGTTGGCTGAATCCTCCATATTTTCAATTTTCAAGACAAGTGTGTATTTTCCAGAGTGATCTCTCTCAGCAGAACGAATGAAAAGGATGGAGTCGACGTTTGAGTTCCTGATACCCACTTTCTTTTCATCCACTGGCTGCCCGTCCTTCAGCCATGTAGCAATAGGACGAGGTTTGCCCTAAAAACACACGTATACTTGTTAATTTGTGAAACGACATGGATTTAGTTCATTTGTTTTATAACATGCACACCTGGAAGGGGATGACAAGGTTGATTTTCTCTCCGACTCTCTTGATGTATTTGGTTCTGAGTTCACGAGGCAGACGGATCTTAGGATGCTCTGAAGCGAGTGGAGAACATCACTGTGAAGGAACAGACTAGAGACACACCTCATGTTTCACGAATCTTACTTTGTCCTTACCCATAATCTCTCTGACAGTGACTGGTTGGTCGAGCAATGCAGGAGGGCTCTGGCCTGCAATGTTTACCGCAACCACACGGAAATTCACCTTCTCTCCAGTGGGAAGGTTTTTCACCGTGAAACTCTGACGCCCAACGAGATCCGTGTTAGCAGGATGCCACTCCGTTTCTGACACAGAGAGACGATTAAAAAAAGGATTATTAATAATAATTAAATGCAAAATGTCAAATTAAAGTAAATTAATATTTATATTTACATACAAAACTGAATTAACAATAATTAAATCATGTAAATGTCAAATTAAAATAACTTTAAAATGAGAACTAAAATAAAAAACATTTTGAAAAAAGTTGAAATATTTTATTGTTAAAATAAATACATTTTATCATTAATTTATTGGGACACATGATTGGGCTGGATGATATATTGAATATTCACCATATATTTTTAATGATTTTGCATGCAAAAGAAAATTAAGCACTAAGCAAGAACACTAAGTCTGATTCAATGACAATGAATGATTCAATGATTTGTTCACATTATCACTCAGAAGGACTTCTGTGGCATTTTAGTGTTTTAGTTAAAATATACACATGTATATATATATATTGCTGTTTATTACTAGATCCTTTTATGTAGTTATATATTATATGAAAATTATGGTATATTTAATACAGTATTAATGAAGTGTTCATTTAGTGAAAAACAATAGATTTTTATTGTTATACTTACTGCATTAAACATTTTGAATCTTGCAATTGCATTCAAAATCTTGCATTTTGAATCTTGCAAACAATGGCTAGAAGATAAAAATGATGATTCCTGTTTAAAATTTAAATCAGATTGTACATTTGAGCCATTTTAGAGCATAAATATGAAGACGTACTCAAAACAGTCACGTTTTAATATAATTGAAATACTATTATAGTTTTTATAGATTTTTTTTAATTATTTTTTAAAATTTAGTTACATTTTTAGTAATTTTGTTGAGTGTTTTTTTTTTTTTTTTAACAAATATATATATATATGATGCATTTTAGTTTTAGTTATTTTAGTACTTCATATTAAATTAAACGAAAATGAGAAATGTTGCCTTGGAAAATAGCTGAAAAAGTAAAATTTTTTTGTCATTTTTACTTGTTTTTGTTTAAAATATGTCTATATAGTTTTAGTTATTTTAGTACTTTTAAATTAAATTAAACAAAATGAGAAATGTTGCCTTGCAAATGACCTCTCTCTCTCTATATATATATACACATTTATTTTTCAGTTAATGTTTACTTTATTTCAACTAACGAACATGTTTGTTTTTTTTGTTTTTTATAATATAATTTTGCTTTATTTAATGATGATAACCCTAAATGAACAGACTGAAAATAAAATATATATATTGCTATATCACCCAGCCCTATTATTCAGCAGGTGTTACAGTATCTATTTATCCATGTATAGTGTGATAGTATTCTTGTAGAAACCTTGCCCAAGTGCACAGTAGTGAACATGGTTCCACTATGCTTCCACTAGCCCTGTGTAGTGTTAGTTTAGGTCTGGAATCATCCGGCGTAAAAGATGACTCACCTCCTTCCTTGCAGTATTCTATGAGGTACCCATCCAGCCCTCCAGCTCCGATCTTCTCCGGAGCCAACCACTTCAGTGAGCACGTAGTATCCGTGACGTCCTCAACGGTCAACTTTGTGGGCTCACTGGTGGGGGCTGAGAGAAAGAGAAAGGAAAAACAAGAGTTAAAACAGAAGACGTCAATATTACACAACAAGAAAATAGCAAAACGTTCTCACCGATTGGCATGAATGGTTTGGAGTTGAGACTGGGAGCTGAGATTCCGATTCCATTGACCGCGAAAACTCTTATCTCGTACAGAATGCCTTCAATCATGCGCTTGGCCTCGTATGTTGTTGTCTCATAAATTTCAAAGTTAAGTTTCGTCCATCTAGAAGATCCTTTCTTCTTCCTCTCCATCAGATAGCCTATAGGAAAACACAAGCAGATTCCTGTTGTGACTTCTTCCAAGTGAGTTAAATTGGCTACGTACACTGTTTTTGGGGATGGACAACGGCATTTACTTACAGGTGTGAGTTTGGTTATATAATGCATTTGTCATTCCCGTAAATAAGAGAACTGTGTTTGAATGTAACTGTATTTAAATACAGGACTGACAACTGTATTCTGCTGCTGTGTGAATGTGGCCATAATGTCTTGGTATCTAAATAGGTAGGGCTGAATTACCTGTAACAGGTAATTACATGTGTGTGTTACCCTTTAAAGGTGCTCCTCCGTCAAACTTTGGAGGCTCCCAGATAATAGTGGCACAGTCTTCTCCTACTCCAGTACACTTCACGTTCTCAGGAGGATCAGGAACATCTGCAAAAGTGGAGAGACTTTAGGAACAGCACGGGTTTGATTCTCAGGGAATGAATAAACTGACAAGATGCTTACCTTGAAAGCAAAGCAAGTTGCTATGGATAAAGGCATTTGCCAAATGCATAAATGTTCATTCATATATGTTCAATGATTCAATCATTAGAGGCTGTGTAGTGTTTGTAGCTAGTAGATGTTGAACAACTTGAAATTTGCTTCTGTTCTGGTCATAACCACAGTGCCATCTGCAGGGAGAAAGAGGCAGTGCTGGAAACGCACCTACGATTTTGATGAAGAGGTTGGCTTTGTCCTCGCCTGCAGGGTTGGTGACAGTTATGGTGTAGTTCGCTTCATCTTCTCGCTCTGCTCCTTCAATGACTAAACTGCTTAGATCTTTTCTGCTTTCCACACGCACACGTCCCTCTGATTCTGTCAGTGCCTGTAATACACAGACAGCAGTTTTATTTATTTGTTTAGCAAAATATTAAACACTATTTTGCATTGTCTCTTATGTTCACTTCTTTTTTTTTTGATCAGTAAAAACAGAAATATTATTACAATTTAAAATAACATTCTACATGCCTATATATTCAAATGTAATTTATTCCTGTTATTCAAAGCTGAATTTTCAGCAATATTACTAGAGTCTTTAGTGTCACATGATCAGTGTCAATCATTCTAATATGCTGATTTGCTGCTCCTTTACATAAATTGAATGTATATGAAAAATATAGCATGAGACCTATTATTTTTTCTTGGTCTACTTACAGTATTATTCAACACAAATAAAATAATTTCACTCTGTTCACTGTTTTTTCATGGTGCACACACATTTTTTAATAACAATATTGATAATAACAAATTATATTTCAATTTTACGGAGCCCCGCACATTACGTGCAGGGAAGAAAATATGCATATCTTGGCCACAAATTTATAATTGGTTTCCATGACTTTTTGCTAATTCGTTTTACTAATTCGTTCCCTTGTTTTAAGTAAATCATGTGCACGATATAATAATTTGTTTCGTTGTTTAAGTTAAATCAAAACAAAAGAACAAATTAGTTCAACATGGCCACGATTTACTAAAACGAATGAAGAAATTAATAAAAAAGTGGAAACAAATTCTTGATTTGTGGCCACAATTTATTTAAAATCAAGTGAACAAATTAGTAAATTGTTGCCACGATTTACTAAAATGAGACAATGAATTCTTATTTTGTGGCCACAATATTTATATTTTTGTCTGTATATCATGGTTGGGGCTCCATACCATTTAACTTTAATATATATATATATATATATATATATACACACATATACATATGTAATTTGTCCTTATTTTTTTCTGTAGTTGTCCTTGTTTTGTAATA
This sequence comes from Anabarilius grahami, assembly GCA_003731715.1. NCBI lineage: Eukaryota > Metazoa > Chordata > Actinopteri > Cypriniformes > Xenocyprididae > Anabarilius > Anabarilius grahami. The sequence continues at coordinate 2,446,426 of RJVU01075378.1, forward strand.
TCGGTGCATCCCTAGTTGAAGCATGTTCATTACCCACTAGGCCATGTTTCAAATAAGTAACTTCAAATATTTTATGAATTATTTAAAATTATGTAATATAATAGAGAGTCAGCAACCTATGGAGGTATAATCAATGGCACGTGACAATAGCTAAAGAGGTGTATGTATTTAATTTAAATAAAGTCCACAAACTTGCATACAGAGGTGCTATAAATACTATAAGGTCTGGTTTCACAAACAGGACTTAGACTAAGCGAGAATTAGGCCTTAGTTCAATTAGGACATTTAAGTAGCTTTTATAAACGTGCCTTTTATAGGCTTGAGCCTATACAAGTGTGAGATCCAACCAACCATTCTGTGATTTTACCTCCGCATGCCATAAAGTTGCCAACCACTGTATTAGAGTTTTTATTAATTATTTACCCATGTAGTAATTGTCATCAAAGTCCTAGTTACCTGATCTCCCTTCATCCAGCAGACGGTGGGAGCGGGCTCTCCTGTGATCTCCACATCCAGACGCAGCTTGTTACCAGCAACAACAATGATGGTGTTTTGAGAAACCATATTACCAGCCACATCCAAATGGATCTTAGGGGGATCTTAAAAGGAGCAAGACAAAGTAAACGGAAGCAAGCAAGTGCGCTAAACAAAACTATAATAGAACTAAAATAACACGGGTCCTACCTTGCCTGGGAACATAGTCGATCTTGATTTCTGTAAGAAAAAGCATGATCTGATTATGTACTGTCACAACAGATCAACAAATCTTGCTCACTATAGAGTTTACTTCTCACCCAGGAAGTTGAGTTTAGCAGAGAGTGAGAGTGCATAACCATCTGGGATAAAAGTGTAATCTCCAGCATCCCCTGGCTTGACGTCATCAATTGTTAAACGATGAATCCTGGAATTAATAAACATGCACCATACTTAAAACATGTATAATTACATCTAAGAGCGAAGCGAACACGTGCATGAGTCTGAATGCTGACCTGCCATTATGGGCAATCTTGATACGGTCGCTGGGATTAACTTCCACGCCATCCTTAAACCATTTCCCTGTGACCTTCTCGTCAGACACCTCACACTTGAACACAGCTTGCTCTGCCGATTTGACCGTAAGATCTGCGATACTTTGCAACACCTCCAGTTCCTTCTCTGGGGTTGAATTTGACAATGAAAAAAAGATTTGCAACTTCGGTCTGCAAAACCACGCTCTGTAAATAAAAGGACGGTTGTATGGAGAGATCAGATGTTACCCTCAACGATGAGCTCTCCCTTCGAATGGCCTCCATTGGTGTAAACAAAGTACATTCCATTGTCCTCTAGTGTCGCCTCTTGAATAATAAGACAGTGGCGTTTCCCATCCTTTTTAAATCGATACTTCGTATTTTTATCATCTCGAGACAGCTCCACATCTTCAAACATCCTACATTACACGAACATTCAAGGCAACACACATATTATATAGTTAATATATCATGTTATACAGTTTATATGTCATTTCAATCATGACAACTCTCTTAGCTTACAGCAAACATTAAACCTTAAAATGTTGCATCTTATTGGCTGCAGAATCAGCAGAGGCCAATCAGCCTTTTTTCCAAATTGCATGTAAAGGGCATATCAGCTTGCGCCCTCTAGAGTTCCATTGCACAAGTAATTAATTGCACATCTTTTTGTAATCGCTGTTATTCACACCCAAAAATTAATGCCATCTTTTTACTAAGTACTATAAATGAAGTAGAGAAATAATACTACTACTAATGTCTGTATTAAATTGATTTTTTCTCAATTTCTGGGGATGAAATAAGTTATTATAGCCATTCGACTTTATAGTACAATTGAAAGCAATCATTTAACCATCTTAAAAAATGTTGCAAACTATTGCCTGTTTGAAGTTTGATTATGTGTGTTTTTACCAAATGACGTGTGCTCCCTCCTCAGACACTTCTATCTCAAACTCCACTCTTTCTCCAACCACAACTTGATAGTCGTCCAGGAGTTTAGTAATGGTGATCGGTGGCTCTGCAATGCACAAATTTGATATGGTGATGTTTAAACATTGTACCAGATAAAGAAAGTGTTATTACATTGCCTTGTACTATCTCAAGATAAAATACATTTTAATATAAGACTTCAGAATGCTAAAGGGGTGGACAGTTTTACAGTTTACTCTGACATTAGTTCATGTCGTGAAACTGCAATGTGCTTCTTAGAAGGAGAATTTTATTCTAATTAGATTTCACTTCACAATTATCTGGGCTGATATTTTAAGGTCGCCCCCTACTGACAAAATATGAGATTAACTGATAGAAAAGAAGAGACTGCATTTTCTTGACTTCTTTAAAGGATAATTTGACCATTATAACCATAATGGTTTTTTGATTTAATGAATAGTTCAATATTTTAAAAAGGGAAAACTATTACAGTAATAGGGTTGATGCATAATCCTAGTCTTTGTAGTAGTCTTTGTAGAAAGTATGTCAACTAAAATCTAAAAAAATAAATGGCTTTTTTACATAAAAAGGTGGGAATAGTCCAAAAGCAGGCAAGTTCATGTCAATAAATAAATAAATATTAATATTAAAAAGTAAATTGTTACTGAAAAGTAAAAACTGAAAAGGTTTGTTTTTTTTTGGTAATTGATTTACACACACCTTTAACAAAAACTTCAGTGAAGCATTTATCAGTCCCGACCACACATTCATACGCTGCATCATCTGCCAGACTGCATTTGTTGATCGTGAGGGTTCGAATGTTTCCATCGGCCTCCATGATGTATCTGCCACACAAAGAGATGGTTAAATCACAGAAATATGAGACAGCTCCTTATAATATTAAACATGTCAGAAGCTGACCTAGGCCATAAAATAAGTTGCTTCTCATGGCCTGTATATTTAGAGGTTGCTTGGTGCATGAATGACAGACTTCACTCTGGCCCTCTTCGTTTAGGAGTCACACTTGCCTTCTTTACGGTCAAAATGACCGAAGCCTTGAAAAGTAACTTTTTTGTTTTTCAGGAAAACCAATGTAATATATATATTTTTTTCAATTAAAGCAGTATTCCATGTTAAAATAGAGACAAGGCATTTAAAATCAATTTTTTTGAAGGTAGATTAGTGCCATTTGGTGATAGTAAAAAAAGAAAAACTTATGCAATGCCATGTTGTAACCACTAGATTCCTATAGAGCACTATATAAAGTGGGTTATAAATTCTCTAGTGGTTTTTGGACACAAACACTTATTTTTATTAAGTTTTTGATTTGGATTTATACTTAGACATTCTTAAAGACTACTTTTTGTCAAGGTTTAATTTTTTTTTATAATGGTGTGTTGTGTGTGTTTGTCTATGAATGTGTGTAATTGAGTGTGTGTTTGAGTGGGTGTTTCTGTTTTGTACTCTCTGTGTTTTAGAGTGTAACCTCTTTCTTGCTGTTAATTTTTTTACTGCTTTGTGGCTGAATTTTTTATTTTATTTCACACATTTGTATAAACTTGCTCTGTCTTATAGTCGTGCTAGTTCATATATATATGTGTGTGGGGGGTTGGGTGTGTCTATTTTGCACTCATGACATTTTAGAGTGTCCCCCCTTCAGTGCTGTGCACTTTTTTTTCTGCACAGTGTCTGATTTGTAGTTTGTACCAACAAAAGTTTCCCTGAGTTTTCGTATTTTTTCGTATTTCCCATTCATTTCCTATGTCGGTCATCTTTGACCGAAAAGAAGGTAAGTGTAACAATTTTTTTTTTTACGACCCTTTAACATGTCCGAATCATGTCCTTGATTTTTTTGTGTGTTCATATTGCTAATGCGACAAAAGTCACCAAGTGTCATCTCATTCCAACGAAGCTACGATTTTTAACATTTCAAAATTTAAAATTTTTCGGTCAACAATGACTGAAGAGGGCCAGAGGGTTAAAGTTCAAAACATTACTGGATCATGATCTTCAATAATCCTGGCAATAACAGTTTTTTTTTGTCTGGGTTTCCTATGAATGTTTCTTTGAAATTGAATTTATGTCCAAGTATTTTCTGGTTTCTCACTTGGCAGAAGGTTTGATCTCTTGGCCGTTCTTGAGCCATTTGATCTCGGCATTAGGGTCAGCCACCTCCACAGACAAGACGATCTTCTTTCCCTTATTAACGGAGTATGCTGACTCCAGTCGTCTCAGGAATGCTGCGGAAACATCCCACACACGATCACACAATCACACACAGAAGCTAAAAGACTTCAATTTTTATTTATCTCTCTTCCTCGTACCCTCGCTAGCTTTGGGCTCCACAACCTTCATCTTCTTGAGTCGTTTCAACATTCCACGCAGGTCAGTGATGCCGTACTGAAATGCAATCTTCTCATACTCGCTGGGATGAGCGCTTTTCAGAATCTCCCAAACGTCGATCTCCACCTCAGGCTCTGGCTTCTTTTTCCTGTGAATGTGACGTGAACAATAAAAGTTAGCGGTTAGAGGAGATGGAGTGTGGTTTTAAAGGACAGTGTGAACACTTACTTTTTAGCAGCTTTGAGAAGAGCACTGAAGTCCAGCTCTCCTTCGTCCTCCCCAGCATCACTGTACAAGAGCATGTGTTGAATTTACAAATCAAGCATTTCACGCAATTTGCTGTACGTACTTGTAAAAAGAACATTTTATGAGTTAAATGTATATACATGTATATAAAACACAATATACATACATGTATGTATGTATATTGTGTAATTCACAAGCATGTGTTCATTTGTGCACCCGAATTGAGGGAAAAGAACAATTTTCATCAGTCATTGTTATCATATACACACTTTAAATTAGATTTAGATTAACCAATATGCGTTCGTTAATAGTTAATACAATTATTGCATTTAGTCCAGTTCAGTCATAATTTGTGAGAAATATATTCTGTCACGTCTGTCTGTCTGTCTACTCAAACTTACGCTCTTTTGAAGGCAGACAAAATATCTGCTTTCTCCTCTTGTTCAGCAGCTACAGAAAAGGAAGAATGATAAATATAGAACAGTCATTTACAGATTTATACTAAGAGATAAAGCGTGTAAGTGTTATTTTTGTTGTGTTTGATTGTGTGTGAAAGACACACTAACCCTCCACACTGATCTCAAAGTTGCAGCTGTCACATTTGTCTTTGACAGTCACTTCACACCTGTATCCACCTGCGTCTCCTGGGACCACCTTGACGATCTTCATCTCGTATGTGTAGATCTGGGAGACAACGTGCGAGTGAAAGAAATGTGCCACATTTAAGGATGATGTTTAATAAATCACATATCACAAATTCATTTCATTTGATCAATCTATATTCTATTCTGCTGACAAAAGGCCATTCAATGTATAGTACTATTAAAATTATTTAAAGAATTTAAAGGTGCAATGTATACATTTTAGCGGCATCTAGCAGTGAGGTTGCGAATTGCAATATAGAGAAGCTACGGTGGCCAACAAAGGACAAATATGTCGCCGTCTGAGACAGCATAGAGTAGCTAGTCAATCAAACACGCTCTATAGAGCAGTTTGTCCATTTAGGGCTACTGTAGAAACATGCTGGCGCAAAATGGCGACTTCCATGTAAGGGGACCCTCGGTGTATGTAGATAGAAATGGATCATTCAAAAGTAATAAAAACATAACAGTTCATTACGTAAGGTCTTTATACACCACTGCAAACATAGTTATGTATATTATATTGCATTTCTGTCAATAGATCCTCCTAAAATTTCACATTGCACCTTTAAGGTTTCTAATCATTACAGTTTTGACTTTGAAAAATAAACAAATGCTCCACTAAGATTAATACACCACTTATTTATCAAATCAGTGGCCTGTTGCATAAACTGTTTAGACTTGTCTTACAAGTAA
>RJVU01075378.1:2452690-2468563 GCA_003731715.1 Anabarilius grahami
AATGTTTTTTACTTTATGATAGTTCCACAACATATTTTTTTATATTTTATTGAAACCCGCGTTGATTTGACAACATAAATTCAAATCCGGTGGCAGCTAACTTGTCTTTTTGCCGCATGCCTGATTAATGTATTGTTTTGTTGTGGTTACGTCCATAAATACGTGTACGTTACATGATATAAACAAAAAGTGCATTCAGTTTGCGTGCTTATTCATCAGTATTGTATGTTCTGTATCAACCAGGGACTCCTGAGGAAACACGCAGGCTCATACGTTTTCGTGTAACGGTCTAGTAGTGGTGTCCCATTTCTTAGGGGAATATTTTCAGCCCTACCCCTTGACACTCTGTTTCAAGGGGCAAGGGGAAGGGGTAGGCGTAGGGGTAAGGGGAAGGGGTATAAAATTGAATTGGGATTGGGCCTTAGTCATCATATATTTTCTTTAAGACTGGCCAAATTTTTTTTCATCAGCTACATACAGTAAAAGGGTAGATTGGTCTCATTTGAATCTGAAAAGTATGACTAACTAAGTGCTAGTTGGTCAGACTAATTCTTAATGGCCGGTACAACAAACTGACATCAAAGAACTAGCAGCGACAAAAGCCAATGGTGGTGTTGGCCCACATCGGCTGCGTCTGGGCAAAAACTAGTAATGAACTTTTTTTTTAATCTAAATTTAAGTGCAAAAATACCTCATCAGATTGTCCTACCTGTGTAAAATAAAATGGTAGGATGATTTGACAGTACAAAATACCTTATCAGATTATCCTACCAGATAGATGATTTGACAGTGCAAAATACCTTGTTTAATGTGACAAAAATAATGCAAAATTGATGTGTGCATGCTCAGTAAGCCCTGGTAGGACAATCTGACGGATAGGATAAAATGTCAGGACACCTGTTCAAAGCCGATGTGCAGAAAACACCACAAAAACTATCCCGACTGATGCTCACAGACTGCCCGACTGTCGTTGTTTATGCAACTGGCATTTGCAACTGAATTTAGAAATCCTGTCATGGTGCATATTTTTTTACATTATATAGAATATTAATATTAAATGTGACAATACACTCCCCTCTAACCTTAGTGTTCCTGTCATAGGTCTCTTTTATCTGGATGTGTTTTCCCGCTTTGCTGCCAAGGTCCATCCACTTCCCCTTTAACCACTTCATGGTGGGTTTACGTGTGAGGTTGGTGGAGTCCACCTTAACCACAAATGATACATCTTTACCTGTGTAGAAAACATCAAGATCTTAACATAGCATTCATCCTGTAATTCCCAGTGATGGTTGTTTTGTTATGATGCTTTAATAATGTGTGTGTGTGTCTGTTTTTATACCTGTGATGGCTGCCACACTTTGTGGCTTCTCCATAAAAAGTCCTGTCAGCTCGGTTCGTTCTGCAAGTATGGAACAGTTATGTTATATTAATACAAAAATATACACACACATGCAGACCGACTTGGATATTCACAGGTAGGGATCCTGTAAATAAGTCCTGGTAGCAAGAAGCACGCTCTGTTTCCATTTTAAATATTCATTGCAAATATTTAAAACATATATTAATTTCAAACATAAAACAATAATACAATTGACTGTGGTCTAAAATTAACAATAAACTACGTTAATCATAGTATCACTGAAATAACTTAATTCTGGGTGAGCTTCATGCACAAGGTAAAAGTCAACAATTCTTTCCTCATCTCACATTTTTTGCATTCATTTTAATTTAAAATGTATTTCCATATTAGGGCAAGCTAATACATACACCTCAACATAATTGGAATTGTTGCAAATTATATAGAGTCATGTCATGCAAACTGGCTTAGAACTCTAAAAGAAGTTCTAAGTGACTCGTTTATATAGTTAGTATGTGGTTTAAATAAGGATTATTCAATAGAAGGAAGTTGCTAAGGGGTTTTTATAACCATTCAGATTTATTACCATTCTCTCCTGAAGCTTCTGCAGATGAAAGAACAACATTAAACTAAAGAAACTTACTGTATGCATAGCGTTATAGTTTTTAAATGGTTAAATACTCTTGTCATTTGGAATGCAAGCAAATGATGTCACTTACCCTCAGAATTTACCTCTGTTGGAATAAATGAGAAAAAGTGACAGACAAGGCTAAGTAAAAATATAATTGATTTATGATATAGTTATTATACATTTTCAACTATATATTTACGGTTTTACCGATGTACTCTTCTGTAAAGTTCTCATTTCTAGCTAACTAACTAACTAGCGATGGACATTGACTTTCCTGAGGTAACGTTAAATGTAATGTCACATGACATGTTGTTTGCATGCCGTTTTATTGACGTCTTTCAGCCGTTGAAACACCGATTGTGTGATTACATGAGACATGATACGGGTGAGTTTCAGTAAGTACTTTATATTTCAACATACCTTCTGGTGCTCATTCATATTTATTTCGTGCTATAATTAATTTTGAGGGAGATTGATTCACTCGCGCAGCGCTCCACGCTGCCGTTTTGATGAGGCGGTGAAAGCGATCTGTAGTATGGAGTGAATATTGTGCCATAATTAAACAAACAAATCCAGCATTTTGCAAACAAACACGATCTGCTTTAAAAAGTAAAACTCGACTCACAAACAAAAAGAAAGTGATGCTCAAATACAAAGGTCGGTTTGAGCGAAAACGTAGAGGAGTAATAAATATATGTAGGCCTATTGTTTTACAAATAAATAAATGAGCCTACATCATATTTCACAAACAAGTACAATAAATACAAACCAAATTACAAACTTTGAACAAATACCAAATCTAGTGCATACAGACGCACACGATTGTAAAACAATTGCCTTTTAATGAGATCTCTCGGCTTGATTTTCCCACAAATGCAGCTAAGCAACTTCCTCTTCCAAAACAGCAGATGGCGCTTTGCTATAGACCAATCTCCTGAGAGAAGCCCTGAAACATAATTATAATAACAATAATAATAATAAAAATAAATTATATTTTATAGCGCCTTTAAAAGTTCCATCTCAAAGCAGTTCACAACAACATACAAATAAAATACAATGGAATTGGGGAAATAAAAGATAGAAACATACATCAAAACACATTTAAAGACATATATCATTATATATGACAAAATAATCACGTATAGCCTGAAAAAATAAGTTTACAAGGAGTTTACAGCTGACGAAAAAAAAAAAATATATATATATCACTATATATATCTTGAAATGTGTTTGATGTATGCTTCTTTTATTTCCCCTATTCCATTTTATTTTAGTTGTATGTTCTTGTAAACCACTTTAAGATGCAACTTTTAAAGGGACTATAACATAAAATTTGTTATTAATTATTATTATTATAAATGCGTGTTTTGGGGCTTATCTCAGTAGACTAGCGTAAATTGACCCATAGCAAAGTGCCATCTGCTGTTTTGGAAGAGGAAGTTGCTCAACTGCATTTGTGAGAAAATCAAGCCAAGAGATCTCATAAAAAGGCAAGTGTTTTACAATCGTAACAGTGTGCGTATGTATGCACTAGATTTGGTACTTGTTCAAAGGTTACATGCCATTTGTAGGATGGTTTGTATTTATTGTATTTGTATTTATTTGTGAAATATGATGTAGGCTCATTTATTTTATTTGTAAAACAATAGGCCTACATATATTTGTTACTCCTCTGCATTTTCGCTCAAACTGACCTTTGTATTTGCACATCACTTTCTGTTTGTGAGTCGAGTTTTCCTTTGCAAAGCAGATCGTGTTTGTTTGCAAAATGCTGGATTTGTTTGTTTAATTATGACACAATATTAACTCCTTAGATCTGTCTCGCCACATTGGCTTCAAAGCGGCATTTATTGTTTGAATTTTGTTATAACATTAACGTAATTTGAAAGCTAAGACGTTCTTTTATCAAGTAACTAACGCTAGTATCAAGTAATTAACGCTTTTGCTTATAATCCTGTTTCTCCTCAACAGCTATTTGCGACTTTCGACTAGTTACATCATGTGACCTTGTGACTTAAAGGTGCTCTAAGCGATCCTGGGCGGAGTAACTTCCTGTTGACGTTCGAAGTGTTGTCAAACAAAACAGAGGCTAGCTAGACCCTCCCTCCTCCTCCTCCTCCCCTCCCCCTCCTTGCTTCCTGAAACAGTCATGAACGTGCATTTAAAATCATTCTTGTCGGTTATTGGCTAGAGCATGTTTATTATGTTAAGTGGTCCAGGCTGCACCAGTTTGTTTTTATTGCCGTTTTTGGAGCTTGTGGCAACTACAGAGACCGCGTTTTTTTACAGTGTGTTCAGGGGACAGGCAGCTAGCGGATAGTGAGGATATGTTTGCTGTATGTGACAAAAAAATGTTTGGCCTAAAAACGCGTGACATCGCTTAGAGCTCCTTTAACTCATGAATATTAATAAGGTCACACAAACATTGATAAATCTTGTAACTAAATGACATTTTCATGTATTAATCTGTAAATCGGGTAGCCTATAAAGTTCAAACGTATTAAAATAAGAAATAAAAAAATTAAACTATTTTGGTCATATCACATTTATTTGGCATAATTATACAAATGCAAGCTCAGTGAATTTTGTGCACTCATTCTTTTCACTCAGATGCACAAATCAGTGCTCTACTATTAAGATTAATAGTTGACTGATATGTTTTTTAATGATTAATTCTTAAATTATCAGCCTATACATTTGGTCCTGCTCAATCCTTAATATGTGGTTACATATTTGTGAGAAACACATTCAGTCAAGTGCATCTATGCATAACTTTATATATATAATTTAATAATTAAATGTCTTGTAATTTGAAAACAAGCAAAGCTAATTATGTCACTTACCCTCTGCTTTTACCTCTGTGGGAAGAAAGGAGAAAAAGCGAGTGTTAAAATTATACAGATTAGGATGTAGGATTTACTTTGAAACAATTTTCACTCAGAAATCGCTAGTAAATCATTACAAAGAAATGGCTCCACACTGCCGTTTTGAACCGATGAGGCATTTAAAGTGATCTGTATGGAGTGAATATTGTGCCATAGTTAAACAAACAAATCCAGCGTTTTGCAAACAAACACGATCTGCTTTGCAAAGGAAAACTCGACCCACAAACAAACAGAAAGTGATGTGCAAATACAAAGGTTGGTTTGAGCGAAAACGTAGAGGAGTAACAAATATATGTAGGCCTATTGTTTTACAAATAAATAAATGAGCCTACATCATATTTCACAAATAAATACAAACAAGTACAATAAATACAAACCAACCTACAAACTTTGAACAAATACCAAATCAAGTGCATGCATACACACACCTGTCTGTTACAATTGTAAAACAATTGCCTTTTTATGAGATCTCTCGGCTTGATTTTCCCACAAATGCAGCTAAGCAACTTCCTCTTCCAAAACAGCAGATGGCGCTTTGCTATGGGTCAATTTACCCTAGTCTCCTGAGAGAAGCCCCGAAACATAATAATAATAATAATAATAAAAATAAATTTTATTTTATAGCGCCTTTAAAAGTTGCATCTCAAAGCGCTTTACAAGAATATACAAATAAAATACAATGGAATTGGGGAAATAAAAGATAGAAGCATACATCAAAACACATTTAAAGACATATATCATTATATATGACAAAATAATCACGTATAGCCTGAAAAAATAAGTTTACAAGGAGTTTACAGCTGACAAAAATATAGATATATATATATCTTGAAATGTGTTTTGATGTATGTTTCTTTTATTTCCCCTATTCCATTTTATTTTATTTGTATGTTCTTGTAAACCACTTTGAGATGCAACTTTTAAAGGCACTATAACATAAAATGTGTTATTTATTATTATTATTATTATTATAAATGCATGTTTTGGGGCTTATCTCAGTAGACTAGCGTAAATTGACCCATAGCAAAGCGCCATCTGCTGTTTTGGAAGAGGAAGTTGCTCAACTGCAATTGTGAGAAAATCAAGCCAAGAGATCTCATAAAAAGGCAAGTGTTTTACAATCGTAACAGACCAGTGTGCGTATGTATGCACTAGATTTGGTACTTGTTCAAAGGTTACATGCCATTTGTAGGATGATTTGTATTTATTGTATTTGTTTGTATTTATTTGTGAAATATGATGTTGGCTCATTTTTTTATTTGTAAAACAATAGGCCTACATATATTTGTTACTCTGCATTTTCGCTCAAACTGACCTTTGTATTTGCAAATCACTTTCTGTTTGTGAGTCGAGTTTTCCTTTGCAAAGCAGATCGTGTTTGTTTGCAAAATGCTGGATTTGTTTGTTTAATTATGGCACAATATTAACTCCTTAGATCTGTCTCGCCACATTGGCTTCAAAGCGGCATTTATTGTTTGAATTTTGTTATAACATCAACGTAATTTGAAAGCTGAGACGTTCTTTTATCAAGTAACTAACGCTAGTATCAAGTAATTAACGCTTTTGCTTATAATCCTGTTTCTCCTCAACAGCTTTTTGCGACTTTCGACTAGTTACATCATGTGACCTTGTGACTTAAAGGTGCTCTAAGCGATCCTGGGCGGAATAACTTCCTGTTGACGTTCGAAGTGTTGTCAAACAAAACAGAGGCTAGCTAGACCCTCCCTCCTCCTCCTCCTCCCCTCCCCCTCCGTGCTTCCTGAAACACGTGCATTTAAAATCATTCTTGTCGGTTATTGGCTAGAGCATGTTTATTATGTTAAGTGGTCCAGGCTGCACCAGTTTGTTTTTATTGCCGTTTTTGGAGCGTTTTTTTTACAATGTGTTCAGGGGACAGGCAGCTAGCGGATAGTGAGGATATGTTTGCTGTATGTGACAAAAAATGTTTTGGCCTAAAAACGCTTGACATCGCTTAGAGCTCCTTTAACTCATGAATATTAATAAGGTCACACAAACATTGATAAATATTGTAACTAAATGACATTTTCATGTATTAATCTGTAAATCGGGTAGCCTATAAAGTTCAAATGTATTAAAATAAGAAATAAATAAATGTAACTATTTTGGTAATATCACATTTATTTGGCATAATTATACAAATGCAAGCTCAGTGAATTTTGTGCACTCATTCTTTTCACTCGGATGCACAAATCAGTGCTCTACTATTAATAGTTGACTGATATGTTTTTTAATGATTAATTCTTAAATTATCAGCCTATACATTTGGTCCTGCTCAATCCTAAATATGTGGTTACATATTTGTGAGAAACACATTCAGTCATGTGCATCTATGCATAACTTTATATATATATTTTAATAATTAAATGTCTTGTAATTTGAAAACAATGCAAGCTAATTATGTCACTTACCCTCTGCTTTTACCTCTGTGGGAAGAAAGGAGAAAAAGCGAATGTTAAAATTATACAGATTAGGATGTAGGATTTACTTTGAAACAATTTTCACTCAGAAATCGCTAGTAAATCATTACAAAGAAATGGCAAGAAACACATTGACTTAAATGTGAACTTCTTTTTTTTTTACAGTGTAATATATTTATATTTATGTTTTAATGACGCAACAAAAGGCATGTTTCAAATATATGCATGCAATAAATTAATTCAATCAATCAAATGTTCAAACTGTGGACCTGATGACCGAATGCCACCACCAGCTAAGTTACTATGTAACCATTCTGACATCATCTGGCCTGATGATAAATATATTCCAGACCTCTGAGTAGTAAGCTGATATGTTTTAGGAATCCTCAGGCAGTCGGCCACATGGAAGCTCTACAATCCTATAAATATGACACCAGAAAAATAGGTGGAATAAACCAACCTTCTTCTGTATATTTTTACGCGCACTTATATTTTGGGGGTTTTATGATACTAAATTATATTTATGGAATAGTTATGATCTATTAATTATCTGTTACTTTTTTTGAGCTGAAAATGAAATTTCCAACTTAAACTGTCATAAATCTTGAATGCTTTGAAGCACAGACTTAAGTTTGGTCTCTTTTTAAAGATGACACTTGGCAGATTGTTGCTGAAGTTAAAAAAGTGAAACTAAAAAAAAAGTTATAGAAGTTAAAATGTATTATTATGAAAAAAATTATATTTTCCAAAACATTTTTTACTCTAAAACTGTGAGAAAATTACAGCCATAAATCTAAACAAGTTTTGCTCCAAATGTGAGGTTGATTTTTCAAAAAATTAGCTTTCAGTAAGATTTTGTTTGAGGCGCAGTACCAAACATTAGATAAAAACAACTAGATGAACAATACAAGTGTGATATACAATACAAGTTTTTTTTCAGGACCATTTACAAATAACCTTTACAAATCATGTCCATGATTTTTTGTGTTCACACTGCATGTGCCAAAATCTTTACCACGTTTCATTCCATTCCAATGAAGAATGATAAAAATGATAAAAAAAACAAAACGAAAATTACTTTTTTTTCGACCAAACAATAACAATGGGGTAAAAAAAGGGGAATTTTCAAGTAAAATTTGAATAAGAAATGTTTAATTTCATTGTACATCTTCTTTGCTGATATATATATATATATCATCAACATCTGTGGTTGAAAACCCCATATTGAGTGCTAATTTCTTGTTTTGGCAATTGAGGTGTTGATGCAACTTCATCAAGATGTTTTCAGTCTGATGATGAGAAACTCTCTGTGATCATGTGGTTTGAAATAGCAGCATACCTAACATCCACCCGTCTCATTCTCAGGAGGGCATGTTGTTGCCATGGCACTTGTTAAAAGGCCATGATAACTAATAACCTCTCTTATGTCAGGCCAGGAATCTAACGAGTGACCACACCGGTATCAAATAGTGCGGTCAGGCTCTTATGGTCATGCAAATAACTGTCAAGAATTACTGACCTCAAAGTATAATAAACCGTAACCACAGATATGCAGCAATTTATTTTATGTTAACTAATCAGATGTGCCACACAGGATGTTTATGTTTCCACATTTAATCGATTTTACATAAACTAGGCGACTCATTCCAGCTCAGTTATATTCTTTCAGTGCCCACAAGGATGGATCAGTACAGCCCTGCTTCCTTTTGATGGATGTTGTTACTCTTTTAGGTCTCGATAAAATATGAACCTCTTCCTCTGCCTCTTTTTTAAAGCACCGTATCACATTTCAAACCACATACAAGTTAAAATAGTAAAGTTGAAAGTGCTCACAAACTCTACATTGTTGTCACAACATTTTTTCTTTTGTCAAATCAACTTAGATAATTAATGTGGTTCAGATAACATAATATATTCTGTTAATTAAACCGATCTCCTTTAATGTATTAACTCAAATTATTAATTTCAATGAACTCAAAATTTTACCATGTAACTTACTTTTTTAAGTTAAACCAACAATTGATTTTTACAGTGTACTGTAACACTTTAAGTTACTTAATTTTCATAATTTTGTCCCAGAACTGCAATAATTGCAGCATTTGCAGGAAGACAGTATGCGGAAACACAGTCACGTAAATGTAGATTTGTTAAAATTGCTTAAAATTTTGTGCCATTTAAAAATTATTTGGAATTTTTATTTCAATCCTTAAAAAAAAAATCCTTGAAATTCTCTAAATTACTTTCAATATATATATTGATTAACCCACCCTTAAGTTTGATTTAGGTTAGAGTTTGCTTTTATATATTTCAGTATTTGTAAGCATTTACTTTGTTATTTATTTGCTGCTTGGATTTATTGGGTTTAACATGGATAATTCTTGAATTGTTATTTGAAAAGATTTAAAGGGGACCTATAATGCCCCCTTCACAAGAAGTAATATAAGTCTCTGGAGTCCCCAGAATGTGTCTAAAGTTTCAGCTCAAAATACCCCACAGATCATTTATTATAGTTTGTCAAATTTGCCTCTATTTGGCTGTGAGCAAAAACACGCCATTTTTGTGTGTGTCCCTTTAAATGCAAATGAGCTGCTGCTCCCAGCCCCCTTTCCAGAAGAGGGAGGAGCTTTAACAGCTCAACAACAACAAAGCTGGAGAATCTCACGCAGCCAAATGAGGATTGTCAGTAACGGTGTTCAGCCTTACATTGTTCAAACCGGAGTCGACACTGATGGAGAGACTCAGGAAGAAGTTACAACTTTTAGAATGAAACTGGACGTTTCTGAATGGTTAGTGGATAAATTTATGTAGTTGCTGTGGAGTTGATTCAACTCATCGACTAGCATGTGCCGTCGAGTTAATCTTTTGTGCAAATCCAGCATTGAATTGACCCTCGTTTGTGAAGCAGTCCGGTGTAAAATGACGGCATGACAACAAACCTCTACTACAACAACTCTTCCTCTTCTCTAAAGCAGCTCAACATGGCCTCACCCCCTTTGTTGCGTGTTCTCGGGGGCGGGGTTTATGTAAATTTTAGGGTTAGTGATGTCACTAACTCGGGAAGAAGCTTGTTGTAGTCCTTAAATAGCGATTTCTGTAAAAGAAAATATCTCCCTTTGCATTGAACTTTGAGCGTCGTAACTTTGCAGATGTTTATGCTCAAACATCAACGTTACACACTAACTAAAGTTAAAAAAGTGAAATCATAATCAACCACCCCTTTTAATAAATGTTAAAAACATCTTTTAACTAGTGATTCTCTCATTTCTGTCACGTGACATATGAACAAAAGACCTGGGACTCGGGACGTGAACGTCAATGCATGTATTCTGGTTTTATTTACGTTTTACATAACGTCCCAACTTCATTGGAATTGGGGTTGTATTTCTCATGTTCATTTTAACCATAAAATAGTGTCCCACTTTCCCTAACAAAGTGTCCCACTCAACCTGATTGCTTCCAGTTTGCTGAAGAGGGTGTCAGATGGTGTTTAAAGATGAACAGTTTGTTAATAAATACATACATTTGGAAAATCTCACTATAGTGGCCTTCATTACAATCTATTTAAACAAAACACATACAATATTAATACATTCTAACTGATTTAGGTTGTTTAAAATGCAATTTACCAAAAAGTGTCCCACTTTACCTGACTTCACCCTAATCCTTATAATTTTTCATAATTTATCAATGGCTGCATTATAGTGATTTCCTAATCAGAATATGATCAAAGATCACGTATGTGCACTTATTAAGGGAAATTGGCTATAGAAAATATAACATTTCACTCGTTCAAAATGACTTGAAAAAAAGTTCATTTTGCTGAATGAGATTCAAAGATCTGAATCACAATGATCCAATCTTCTAATCCTGCTCCAAATCAACCAAGACAGGCTGCAATTCCAATTCAAGCCACTAGTGCCACACAAATTACACATTTCATCTTTACCATAAATTGTTATATCATATAATAATTTTCAGTATTTGCCTTAACTGATTCATGCTCTGATTTGACCCAGTACACTTCATTCTGTATCACCTTTGGGTGCATTAGCCACTACAAATATAAGTAAATAACTCCATAGAGAAGTGCTTTATATTTACTGCGTTTATGGTTTATACTTTATTTTAAGTATAAACACCTCACTAATAAGAAACTTGGTCTTGATGATTGACCTCAGATCTGTGTTTCAGAAGGATTGAGGTGATACTCAACACAGTGTACTACACGGTGGATTTAGCACATTAGGACAGTAAGCTCCTGTCTTAGCACAATTCCTTACACAAGCACACAAATGGCTGCTCCCAGTAGAGCTGCTAAACCTCTATCTATCACTTGGGCAATTGAGAAGTTATTCAGATTATGTTATAAAAGCATCTGGTCACACTTTACCAAATCAGCAAAGCTGGGTGGCAAATAATGCACCACGTAATGAAATGGTTCCGAGGTCGGCTGTCTATATTTGTGCACGTAGACAGCTGATCTGGCGTTGTGAGCTCAGTTTCCAGGTCTGAGATACAATCTGTCATCATTGTGCCCCTGAGCAAAGCACTTGATCCCAGGTCACTCAATGGGAATGCAATAGGTGTGCTGGTTCACAACTGATTTTACTTCAGGACAAATTCATATTTATATGCATTTATCAGACTTTTTCTGTGGATATCAAGTTGCAGGTTTAACTATTTACTTTTGATCATGGTTTCTGAGGAAGAGAGCATGTCGTCGCAATGATTATCTTCTATCATGTAACAGATTCCCAGCAAACAGGGAACGTTCTCAGAACTTTCTGGCAAGGTTCTCTCAAAGTTATGAACAAACATTCTTCCAGTAACATTAATAGAACATTAGTTTAAAGTTATCTCTATAGTCTTTAATCATGTTAGCACAAAAACATAATTTTTTACATCGATAATGGAATGATTTTATTTGTGAAGTGTTTTAGCACATTCGTCGAATGTTTTTTAAATGTTACTACTTCTTTTAGAACATTCTGAAAACATTTAAAAGTAACGTTTCCATAATGTTTGCAAAATGATAAAATGGAATCTTCCCTTAACGTTCATATAAGCAAGAAAAAAACCCTATGTTTTGACCGTTCAGAAATATATTTTTTTATATAACTTAATGGGAATGTTAGCAAAACAGTTGTGGAACATATTTGTGTTAGTTTGGTTTAATTTATGATACAATTTGGATTGATTAGACATAATTATCCCACTTTAAATTGGAATTTTCTACCATTTTTCATGCATTTTATTATTTGCACTTAGCATTGTTTTTTTCACAGCTGTCCATTACAAGTTTCCTTACATTACAATTACATTACTTTTACAAGACCTTACATGATATGCAATGGACTTTGACCTGTAAGGCAGATTGAATAATGTTCTGGCAGCTGCAGGGTCATAATAAATGACTGAATAGAGGATACAGTATCTCAGTCTTAGATTGTTGGCAAATGCAAACTGTTCTAACATTTCTAGCAAGTGTCAAGTGCTTTTTATTTGCATTTTGTTGATTTATATCTTAAAAATTAGCAACCGAGAACATTATCGTCATTGAAAAATTGTTTAATGTCAGTGTTTGGTATTAAATTAGAATGCAAAATATTAGCATTTTTACTGGTGCTCTCAGATTTTTTAACCAAATTAAATTCTTAGTATAATATTACAGATTATTTTACATCTGCACTGAAATTTTTTGTTTTTTGCTTTGCGCTGCTTGTTATGGCATTTGTCTTGGACTGAGGCCTACCACTGTGAATGTACACTACCTTTCAAAGATTTTTTTTAAAGAAATTATTTTTTAAATATTTTTTTTAGCTAGGAGACATTAAATTGATTAATAGTGACAGTGAAGACATGTATAATGTTACAAAAGATTTCTATTTCAAATAAAGTTTGAACTTTATATTCAGCAAAGAATCCTGAAAAATGTATCACGTTTTCCACAAAAATAATAATCAGAAATGTTTCTTGAGCAACAAATCATCATATTAGAATGATTTCTGAAGGATCATGTGACACTGAAGACTGGAGTAATGATGCTGAAAATACAGCTTTGATCACATGAATAAATTACATTTTACAAAATATTCACATAGAAATTAGCTATTTTAAATTGTTATAATATTTCACATTTTTACTGTATTTTAGATCAAATAAATACAGCCTTGTTGAGCAGAAGAGACTTCTTTATAAAAATAAATACATTTAAAAAAAACCTTAAAAGATCTTATCAACCTCAAACTTTTGAATAGTAGTGCAGCATTGCTCTAAAGCAAATTCTGCCTTTTTTCGCTCTGAGCCATCATGATTAATTTATTCCATTAGTGAAAGTGTCCAGTTACAGGAGGTTGAGTGAGTTAACATGACATAAGAACTCAATATGTTGAAGTGGCTCCATTTAAAACAAATCGGCTTTAAATGATGTCTTCATTTCACGCGACCGTTTTAAAAACAAGTGATTCATGCCACCTCGAAATAGAAGACTCGGCCATAACTTTGCATTTGATGGTGGCAAACACTGTTAAATCAGCTCTCAGTGTGTTCTTTCACACTATGAAGTCTCTGAAACTGCAGTGCCGATTATCAGCATATGATGGTATTTTTAGAGCTTGTCTCTCCCCCGGGGATCTGTGGCATAACCATATCGGACAACAGCATCTGGAAGAACCCTTATAAGTGCGCAACGTTGTGTAAATCAACACTTCTGACAGGCTGCTGATCGGATTTACTGCCATCGAGATGCGTTTGTTGAAAAGTTGTGGTGCGCAGGAGAGGTTACAATCAGAAGTGGCAATGAAAATGTCCGGAAGGATTGATTTGATGATGTGATATTGCATTGCTGTTTTGTCTGCCACATAATCGCATAACAATCTTTCTTAACAGTTGACTTCTGTTGTTTGTTACTCAAGTCATGATTAATAATGTTGTCTAATAAATTGTGATTTACAGACCGGATAGTGAGGTGAAAATAGAAACGGCAAAGGTCATCATAAGATATTTATATCTTACTTTGGAGTGTCAAAGAGGCCAACAAAAACGTTCATCAGATTCTGTTTAGGTTTTGTGGTATATGATATACTGACTGTCATGTGGCCGTAGGCATGGATTTAGTGAAGGTCTCAAGGGTCACTCTTTTATTAGTATCTGAACTGTTAATTGGATCCCAGCAGGGACTTAAACACTAGCTCCAAATGAAATAGCACAGATAAAATATGTCTCCACCAATGTGGCTCGAGGTTTCGGATTCTGCTCGTCTTAAATTAGGTGTCGCCTTTTTCCAATTTCTCAAAAACTTTTGACAAATGTTTAGTGTTTAAGATGAATGCATTTGAATTGCTTATGAAATTCCCATTTATTTGGATTACACAGGTTTAACATAAACTAATAAACTTATTGTGATGCATATTTGCCGGTCATGAAACAGGTCAGATATATGTGTGATAAATAAACAATAAGATTTTTCATCAATAAATCCAGTTTCAATCTCATACATTTTAACTAAATGAATACTTCTTGTCTCACAGCTAGCTGTATAAGTTTTGTTGTTTTCACATCTGAATAAATGCATTTTAAAAATATGATTATTTAAATTAAATCAAATGAGATGCAAATAGTTAATAATAATCTATGCCATGTATTTAATTTTTTTTTTTTTTAATGCATTAATTTATGTTTGCCTGACAAGTATGCATCACATAAAGTTTATTAGTTAATGTTAAAGCTGTGTAATCCAAATATGGTTGGCAAGTTTACGTGCAATTCAAATGCATAAATCTTAATTTTAGGCCTAAATATGTCAGGAGTGTAAATGAAGCTTTTACAGTTGTATATGACACATTTGATGAAGACATTATCAGGCTTGTAGTATGAATCATTTGTAAGCCGTTGGTCAGTGTGGAATTGTGCTAAGATCTGGAGATGAGCAGTGGACACGTTCATCTCTGTGCCGTTCTTACGCTATTCTCGTCTTACAGACTCGGTAGAGCAAGAGGGTTTAAAAAGATAAAGTGCTATGACAGGAGGAAGAAACATATTTCACTACTGTATATCTGCAAATCACGTCTGTCTGACAGCGCATACAGTTTTATGTGCGTCGCCTCAGGTTTAGTGAACTGTTAATGGATAGTTTAGACTACAGACAGATAGTCGGCATTATTTACAGCTACATTTTTTAGGAAATTATGTTATGTGACTGTCTGTCATTCTGTCTTTCTGTCTTTTGTTCTATCTATCATCTATCTGTCTGTCTATGGTTCTATCTATCTATCATCTATCTGTCTGTCTATGGTTTTATCTATCTATCTATCTATCTATCTATCTATCTATGATTTATCTGTCTGTCTGTCTATCTATTTATCTATCTATCTATCTATCTATCTATCTATCTATCTATCTATCTGTCTGTCTGTCTGTCTGTCTGTCTGTCTGCAGATGAAAGTTGTGACATCATGCATAGGCCTAATAATAAAAAAAACATATGCATGGTGTGTGTGTGTGTGTGTGTGTGAGAGAGAGAGAGAGAGAGAGAGAGTGTGTGTGTGTGTGTGTGTGTGTGTG
>RJVU01075378.1:2476207-2497100 GCA_003731715.1 Anabarilius grahami
AAAAAACATTATATGACATGACACACTACATGATACAGAGCTATGAATGAATCAAATTCAATATATCAATGTCTTTCAAGTGTTTTTCCCTTTTTATTTAATGATTTCTTGACATTTTAAAAAAAAAATTGTGATTTTGATGATAATTTTCTCTATGATTCTGTACCATCAGGGCAACGAAAAAATATTTTGGAGTGGGGTGAGGGTGGGGGGGTCAATAATTTTTTTTTATCAATAAAATGTTCCCAAATGAACAAAAAAATTATGTGGAATATTTTTTTTCATGTGCCATCAACATGTGTGCAGTAGAGGGTTAAATGTGAAATCACCAGTTTANTTAAATGTTTTTTTTTTTTTTTTTTATAAATAAAAAGTCTTTTTTTTGTGCTTAACAGTAATAGCATTCTTCTTTAACCTTACATTATTATATGTCTGCTGGATGACAATAAGAATGTTGCAGAACATTTAACTGTTACAGTCAAATAAAACACATTTGTTGTAAGTGTTCATAATGCGATCAGGTGATGTTGGCTAATTATTGATAGAAATCTAATCATCGTAAAAGTGGCTTGATTTACTGACCTCTGAAGTCTAATCACTGATCATAATTGAGTTTTATTATTAACACACTTGCATTGTCAACCCTGTGATGAGATCTAACATTCTTACAGCAAAATATTAGGCTTTTTAAAAGCATAAACACATGAAAGTCTTGAACTATACTGTATCATTTTGACAAACACAGAGATCAATAATCAGCATATGAACCTCAACAATGGTGACCATCAACAAAAAGCTTCATGCCACAATGCATGCTGGGTGCCAGCATAGTCCAGAACTACAGGGTCAGGGGATGTGATGATTGGTAGGGAGTGTGATGTAGAGACTATTTTCTACCAGGGTACACCTCTAATCTTTCTGAGAAAGACTCTGGGGTTTATATTAACCACAGATGTGCCTTTTTAAAACAGCACAGTTGAACACTATACTGGGCATTAGGACCCACTCAGACTGCAGGACGAGCAGCACCCCCTGCTGGCATCAGCATATGAATCTCAACAATGGTGACATATTGCACGCAGTAATGCATTCTGGGAATTATCATATAATAAAAATCAAGTATGGCTCCCAGAATGCATGAAGCATGTCACTGTTGTTGAGATTCAACCTTAATTAAACACACCTGAAGCAGCTAATCAATGCCTTCAGACTCACTACACAGGAGAAACCCCAGTGTTAAATTAACTCTGTTCAGAGTTTGAGTCCACACACAAGATTGTTAAATTAACACTGAAGCAGTGTTAAAGTTAATGAGATAATTAAGTGCTGATTGGGCATTAGTGATGAACACCTGCAGTGAACAAACAGACTCAATGAAGTAAAGTGTCACAATTTGCACGTCACCATTATGAATGAATGAATGAATGATGAATGAATGAAGCCCTTTATTTGTCACTAGTCACAGGTACCAGCGAAATTGTCCGTCAACCTGTCCATACATACATACATACAATATGACAAGGGGGTAGACAGAACAGGAAGACAGGGAATTTGGAAGAAATACAGCATAACATGAGGAAGGGGAGGAGAGAAAAAAACCCACCCCAGACTATGCTCCTAGGGGAGTACAGTGTGGGAAGGAAAAAAACACCTCAGCAACATAAGCACATAATCAATACAACATAATACACGACTTGCAAAAGGGGAGGGGGAGTGGGGGGATGGAGATAATCCAGCACAGGCAAACAGCCATCCGGTCCTGCAGCTAGAAAGCGCTGGTCACAGACCCGTTTGCCAGACTGGCGGTACAAAAGCAGCGAAGGCGAGGGATTAGGGGTTGGGTTGGTGAATGCATATCAATATATATGTGAGTATGTGTGCGTGTATGTAAAAGTTCTTGTCTGTGTAGGCCTGTAGAGTCGCTACTCCTGGCATCAAATCTAGGTGCCTCAGTCCGCAGGATTGTTAAAGCGATACACAGCAAGTTGCCATGGAGACAACCTTGATCAGGTCCCAGACATAGTCAACAATCAGCAGGTTGTCTGTGGGATTGGGGGGAGGAATACAAGAGCGTCTCACTCCAGTGCTCTACCGGGGGAGTTGTTATTCCAACAGCGGCCTTAATTATGGTGATCAGTGTTTGCTTTAGTTGGTTTACTTTAGCTCTTCACTCCTGATTAGAGATGGGAGAAATTAAGCTTTTCAAAACTTTGAATCAATTGCTTCACAAAATGATTCATTGTTTCAAATCATTCAAAACACCACATGCTGGTGACCCCTGCTGTTCAAAACAGTGTAAATGCAACAAAAACTCATGCCAATCATGTATGAAAACAGCTTATACAAATCTATCGCAAACGACTTATTGAAAGTATAATCTATCAAATGCTACTAACTAATCATAAATATTAAGTGTCTGTGTAATATGTATTCTTTTATCAATTTTCAGGGCTTGTTTTGTTTATTCTATGGATGGGTCAGCTAAACAGAGACTATTATTCCTTTTAATTATACAAATACCTCATTAAAATGTCTACAAATGTGTAAAACTAATCAGAGATCAAGTAATAGACAGACACTTGTTCAGTGATTCGCCGCTGTGGGGTGATCTCAGTGAATCTGCATGATTCATGGGTTCACAGAGATCGTAGTGGTGAACCACTGAAATTTTGAAAGTTTCGAAACAGTTATGATGTAATGAAGCCTCTTTTCCTGAAATCATGTGACTTTGGCAGTTTGAAACACGCTCCGAACCACTGATTCGAAACAAAAGATTCGTAAGGGTTTCAAAGCTTCATGAACCAGTGTTTCGAAATTGTCCATCACTACCCTTGACTTTTCAACATTGGTTTTTCTCTGGCGGCTGTAACTGTGTTTTTTAAAGCGCGTTATTGTATGTTAAAGAAAGCCAAGCAAATATCTGTTCATGTGTTTTTGGTTGTTTTGACATAATCATCATGCAGTGACCTAACTGTTCTGACATTAAATCTCTGATTTAATGTCAGGTTGTAAATTAATTTTATCTTATTGATTATAGCAGGCCTGTGATTCTTAATCACATTAAAAATTCTTAAAAGTTGTTCTGCTCAAAAAGGTTTGAACTACTTTCAAACCTTTTTGACACACACAGAGACATCAAGAATCAGCGTATAAATCTCAACAATGGTGACGATCAGAAAGCTTGTTGCAGTGCATTCTGGGTGCACCAATCAAAACTATCTATGGTTCCCAGCATGCATTGCACCATGAATAAATTATGATCTATTTTCTTCTATTTTTTTGCTGTTGTTTTTGTTGTCACTTTTAGTAGCTTGTTTTGTTAATCTGAATATTTTGTTTCATATTCATATGCTGGTTCTTGATGTCTGTGTGTCTAAAACAGTTCAATAATTTTTGTGTAATGTTTCATATTGTAAAATTGTAGAACTGCTATAATCAATAATGTAAGAACACATCACCCGTGTAATCTACAATCAGAATTCAATCATTGGTTCAGACCACCACGTGGTGATTATGTTATTATCAAAATATAACCAATAACTGAACACATTTTTTCTGGGTTTTATTTGCCATAACAAATGTGCCTTATAAACACACTGTTAAAACAACCAGAAAAAACAAACAAACAAACAAACAAACATAATGTTAAAAAGTGTTAGATTTTGCTGTATTTATCTGAGTAGTTGTTTGGTTGGCTCGCCAATTTATTAGCTTTCTCTAAAACATAATGGCCTGGTTTCACAGACAGAGCCTAAGCCATTAAGCCATAGTTCAATCAGGATATTTAAGTAGCTTTTATAAACATACACTAGAAAAAAACATTACTGGTGTGCATCTTGAGACAAAACAATGTCAGTGACATATTTTAGGATCTGTCAGTACAAGCTGCTTTTAGTTAAAACAGCTCAAACATGCATTTGAGTCTAGCACTAGCTTAAGCCTTGTCTGTGAAACTGGGGGAATGTAAGTAAGCTTGACCTTGCAGGGAGAAGAATTTATTGAAGGTAGTAGCGTAGCAGTTCTTCAGCAATGATAATAGCATGTCGACCTTCATAATCCCTGAATTATAGGTTATACACTCTAAAAAATGCTGGGTTAAAAACAACCCAATTTTCTTGCTTAAAATGAACCCAAAATATGTTGGAAATTAACATTTATTAATATGTTTAATAAACAAACATTTATTAAATTTTTTTTTAATAATATTTAAACAATAAACATTTATTAAATTGCTTATTAATAAATGCTCATCTTTTTGATTATTATTGTTGCCTCTAGTAATTATGAATCTGATTTTTAATTTCCAACCTATTTTGAGTTCATTTTAAGCCAGACATATAATAATTTGTAAAGAATTGTTGGGTTAAATAAAACTACCCAGCAGGTTGGGCAAACATTTAACCCAACTGCTGGGTTTGTCCATTTTCAACCCAACTTGGGTTGTTTTTAACCCAGCATTTTTTAGAGTGTATGATGATATCATCATTCCCAGAACTTTCCTTAGCTTCCTTTGCCATAGCAAATTTCTTTTTACAGACACACAGTTACAACAACAAATAAACAAACAAACAAATAAAAGGCAAGGGTCAAGAGCCTAACTAAAACAAACACTGATCACCATAATGGTGACTTCAAATGAAACTACAGCAATAACAGGAACTATGTACGGCTGCTATTTATTGACTATAGCTCAGCTTTCAATACTATAGTCCCCATCAAGCTGGCTTCTAAACTCCTGGACCTCGGNCATCATTCCCAGAACTTTCCTTAGCTTCCTTTGCCATAGCAAATTTCTTTTTACAGACACACAGTTACAACAACAAATAAACAAACAAACAAACAAACAAATAAAAGGCAAGGGTCAAGAGCCTAACTAAAACAAACACTGATCACCATAATGGTGACTTCAAATGAAACTATCGTTGTCTCAACACTCTTTTGTAAGTCTTTGTTTTAACAACTTAAATTCTGAGTGAAAAATGTTTGAGATATTTAAGGCAATCAGTTTCCACACACTGTCAAATATTGCCTTGGTTTAACTCTTGAGGCAACTATTTGCATCATATTTCAGCTAATTTGTGTTTGACCAATTAATTAAACCCAATAAATTAAACCCCCTTTGCTGCAGTACCATTGGTGCAGCAGGCGCAATGATATTACGCAGCATCTCTCACAAATGTCTTCATGGTTGCAAGGCACGCTCCCTGTGCAAACAGGGGGTCACAGGCGCTGCGTAATATCATTGTGCCGGCTGCACCCATGGTACGGCAGCAAAGTTCCTTGATTATTATGCCGGAATGAGAGTATAGTTTTCAGAGCGATTTCTGTCTTCCGGTTTGAAAAGCTGAGTCGGAGCAACGTCACAAAATCTGACGTAATCGTGTACTTTCGGCCCAAGTATGGGCACGGTCGAACATGCTGACGTAGACCGTTTCGAGCGATTCTCGACATATATTCATGACATAAAGCTCATTTAATCCAATCACTGCGCTGTAGTATGCATAAGATTATAATTGCGGTATTATGCATGAGGAAGTGTCACTTCTCTCGCCTCGGTCTCTTGTCATTCAGAGACGTATCGTTGGTGTTCGTTTCCTCAGTGCTAAAACTCAATGTGTTTTCCTGCGATGCGACCAGAGCAGAGGTTTGTGTGCATGTGGATTGTTTTGCTGTAATCTACCAGCACAAATGGAAAATGTGTTCGCGTGAGATCGCATTACAGCGGAGAATTCAAATGTCACAAAAGTGCTGTTCATTCTCCTCTGCCTGCTGATACAGTGGTGTAGCCTATCTGAACACGACGACACAATTATTCTAATAGACAAAAGACTGATTTTGAGACTGCAGTGCTCGTAAACGTAATCAAAGCCTATTATTAGCCCTATTAAATATTCTTTCGCATTTCTCCCTTGTGCTTGGGAGTTTGTTGTCATTTTCTCCGTGCTCATATATTAATATTAATTATTCTGCATAATTAGTGTGTTCTATGTCTGTGCTTCATTGGTTGCTCTCTCCCCTCTTCCCCCCCTCTACACTCCCACTTTTCCAGAGCTTTACACGCCCATTTTAACAGAGTTTTTGCAGCTCAGAGGTGTGAACGACCAGGGTAAAACAGGGGGGTTTCATGACCCTTTAAGTAATACCAACACAACTTTCCTCGAAAACTGAACTCAAATACTTTGTGTAGCAGAAACATAACCCAACTGAGTAAAAGTAACAATATAATAAATACATTGTCACATATTTTTCAATATATGAAAAGCAGCAATTCCTTTTTTTATTCCTTATTCCTAATTATCCTTATTTGAATTTATTTCAACTCTCCGAGTAGTGTTTGGTAAAAACAAGCAAACTTAATAAACATAATAAAAGCAAAATATATATGTAAGGTACACTATAAAATCGTGTTTCAATGTAAAGTGTTCATGCTGCCTAGTTCAAGTTGTTGCAGCTGATTGTAAAGTGACATGTATGAGCGCTGCAGCAGGTGATGCTCGTGTCCTTGACTGTCTCTCACACATGCTGCTGATTTCAGAGGCAGGTGTCATCGCATTACACACTAAAGTCAAACATGATAAACATGCATTGACCTAATTTAGAATGGCACAGCTATACATTAGTGAGTGTAAAATCTACTGCTTCAAACCCTCCATATACTGCAAGCGTCGCGTCCTTATAGTCGTGTGAAGTGATTTATTTGAGTGTTGTCTTGTATATAAAGTGTCAGGTAATGCAACAACATTTGAGAAATGAGTTCAAACTACACCAAACACCTAGAAAGAGCATTTCTAAACACATATTATTGTAATATTTCATTGTAAAATAAGAAAAATAATATACTAAAAATAATAATACAATGACATTTTATTTACATTACAACTGTAAAATTACAATTACAATACCAATATTTATCTTTATTACTTTATGACTTAATTACGGTCTTAATACATTTTCAAATGCGCTCTAACAGTGCATATATTTATTTAATTAAATTGCAGCAAGGATTGATCAAGGAGCCCTGCTAAGTATTTTTTGTCAGATACAAATAGCATACATACACCCACTATTTCTGCAGTACATAAGAGTATAATTTCCTCATGAAATATCTGGAGTAGCATACTACTCACTCAACACATTTGTCATGGGATAATGTCTGTGGTTGCACTTGATATTTTTAAACCATAGGAGGCAGTACAGTGTACAGTATTCAGTCGGTATTACATTCTGAACATAGTGATCTTGTGTTTTGTTTCTCTTTGCACATGCATTTAATGACAGTCACTCATGCCATGATTTCAATATTGTCACTTTTTAGGAAGGCCTTAAAGTCTAGTTTATTAAACAGTATATTTTATACATGCTTAATTTGATTGTTATTTTCTTTTGATTCCATAGTTTGTCCAATAAACAAAAGATGATCACTGGATATAAACAGTTCATTCAGTTGTATATATATATTTTAAAAGTATACGTTTTCTATAGTCTATATGAATATATTAAATGTTTTGTCACAGAAGAAGATAAGCATTTTAGGTCAAATTGTAGCAGGAATAGAAATAACTTTGAGACATTGTATGACTTTGGCATTTTGACACATTTAAACACACACACACACGGATGAAGGATTTATGTGTCCGATGTCTGTTCTGCTTCAGTAATGACAGCTCAATGACAGCCATATACATACCACACACACACACACACCGTACTGCATCACACATCTGTCTATTTGTGAAGTTCTGTGTATTTATATTTTAAAACAGACTCTGAATTCACAGAATGAACACAAGAAGGGACATGAATGATGCATTAGTTTTTTTCAACTGCTTACACCCATTTTCAAAACTTTGCCTCTTTTTCTCAAAACTTTACACACAGAATTGCACACACAAAATGCACAATGCCTCACATCTCTTGCAAAATGAAGCACTGCATTCAAAATATCACAAACACATCTCAAAAGCAAACATTTGTCTTACATTGCAAACACCTTTGCCATAATATTCTATTTTTGGATATATCATATACACACAGTTATTCAAAACCTAAAGCTCTTCTGTCATGAGCACTTATGTACATTTCTGTACAAGATTGAAAGTAATTGGCAGAGAGATGTTGAAAAATTCACAGTAAACACAAGAGGATACATCCGAGAGGATACAAGTCAAGGTCAGACAGATGAAAATCATAAAAACACAGCTGAGAGTGAACTCAATCAATCCATGATGCACAATGATGCAAGTAAAAAAAGAGAAAACAGAATAAATATATAGATACAAATCTGAGATTCAGTGTGTTGGACACAGGAACAATCCTGATATGATTGTGAAAGCTGGGTTAAAACAGACATTATTCACAATTTTTACTGTCGTCATCCATGGACGTTGTTTCCTCAGTGAAGGATAAGTGCTCTGCGGGAAGGTTAAAGTTTCAGAGGAGACATGCGCATGCATTCTGTGCCGTGTCCGCATGTATTTTAGACCTGTTAATCTCTGGATCATATAAAAGTGTGAGAGGAATGTGTCTGTGGAATTGAATCCATCAATTCTGAAATGTACCAGCTGCAAACACACACACACACACACACACCTTTGCTTTCTTTACTCCGCGTTACTTTCTCAATGTCAATTTGTCATTAGTGCCATTCACTTGTGAGGCCCACATGAGGAACAGTCAAGCTTCCCTATGACCTAAAAATGAAATAATCAAAACCTAGAAATACAGAAACCTTTCAGATTTAGAGGATAGATAATATTTTCAGCTCAGAATAAAAACAACTGAATACAATGGACAGTCCCCACCAAAAACAAACATGTCTGTGAATCTGTGGCCAAAATCTATGGTCAGATGCTATAAATTGTCCCAGAAAGTTGACAAAAGCTCAATTTAACACATATGATAAATAATAAAATATGAAAAATAAATTAAAAATAAGGTTTAAATGATTATATTTGGGAATCTTCTAATTAGCATATTAATAATTATTCTATTTTTTTATTCAAAGTAGAGTTTGCGGCAAGTGCCCCTTTAGATAGGGTAAAATGTGACCCCAGGTAAAATGTGTGTGTGTGTGTAAGTGTGTGTCATTTGACCCAGTTTGTGATGTGTCTGTCTGTGCATTTGTGTTTCTGATGTGCTGCCTTTATTTGGCCAAAGTTTGCCATTGGAAACGCCCTCCTTACGCTTTCTAATGGCCACGTGCCCACTATATGTCGACTATAAAAGAGCCGCTGTGACTTACACACAACACGATCAATATCCAGACACATTACATCCAGACAAACTCAAACTCAATCATCAAAATGCCTTCGAGCCAAAGAATCATGATGACACCTCAAACCAAGAAGACAGGTAAAGCATTACTATCATAATTAAAAACTAACCGGTAACACTTAACAATAAGGTTCATTAGTTAAACATTAGTTAATGTATTAATTAACATGAGCAATAAAAAATGTGTTACTGTATTTACTAATCTTTGTTAACATTAGTTAATGAAAATACAGCTGTTCATTGTTTCTTCATGTTAGTTCGCAGTGCATTAACTAATGTTAAAAAGATTTTAATAATGTATTAGTAAATGTGGAAATTAACATTAACAAAGATTAATAAATGCTGTAGAAGTGCAGTTCATTATTAGTTCAACTAATGTAGTTAACTAATGAACCTTATTGTAAAGTGTTACCAACTAACCAATAAATCTCAGAATGTTTCTAATGCACAGACTCTTACAAGAATGTAAAAATAGAATCTAAGTCAAAATATTAACACAAACTATAATAGTATATTTTTATACTAAAATAACACTGCTCTGAAATAAGTTGGCTTAACTGCTATAAATCTAAATAATAAACAGGTTTAAAGGCATAAATTAGGGACATTTATTCATTATGTAAAATCCGTGAATGCAATTTAATAATAGCAAATCTGTCAAGAATTACAAAAAAAACAAATACAAAAAAACTTTTATAGAAATTAGTGTTGAATGATTTATCTGAACAATAATGTGATCTTGTGTCGGTGTGTCGTCGACTGGTATCAGGTTGCCACATTATCAGAAGTCTGAACAAGTGTTGAATGATTTTAAACTGGGCTATTGGGTCAGTGGGTTTCTCCTGGGGCTGAATGCCAGACTGAGAACAGACCAACACATACACACTACATTAACCTGACAGGACAAATCATGTCCTCATTGTTTGTCCTCTTAAAAAGGTCATCTATTGGCACAAACCCACACTTTATCGATCTAAACCCTTTTTAATATCCTTTTTTCTTTCTTACAGGAAGGAAAATCAAAGCTGGAAATACTCCTCCTGGTATGAATTAACATCTAAACCCTCTCTGCATGCCAACAAATGATAATTGGCGAAGTCTAAATCTGCACTGATATTTCTCACATTCTCTCTCTTCAGAAAAGCTTCCAGTTTATGAGCCGAACATCCCAGAGCCGACGTCCAGAGAGGAGCTGCTGAAATGTGAGTCTCACACACAGAACAAGAGTCAGATACCAGTACTGACCTGCTCCTTTCCAGTCTGAACCAGGGTCATTATCGTTAACTATAGCTAAAAACATATAGAAATTAAATAATAAACCTTAAACTTATCTTATATCAGCTAGTTGCCAAGGAAAATTTCTCATTTTTGTACTAAAATAACTAAAATTAAAAACTACAACTGATTAAAAAACGTTATACACATATTTAAAAAAAAAATCACAGCAAAGTTACTACTTTAACTACAATTAAAATGAAAACAGAAGATAAAATCAGCTTCAAAATATAACTGGACTGAAATTAATTGGCGTAACTGACTGGTTTTTCATCTTAGACTGGCTCAATATTTCATTGGACGAACGAACTGCCAATAAAGTGCTGTGGCTGACAGAGGGCGGGGCTAAAGTGTCCCGCATGACAGATGAGGTGTGTCCTTACCTGGACAGACCAGAGAGATTTGACCACAGCCCTCAGGTGAATCACACACACACACACACACACACACACACACACACNAGGAAACGGGCCCTGTGGCCTCGGGGAGAACGAGGAGTCCTGGGGTCTGGGTTGGGCCGGATCCTGCTATGAAGCCTGGCATAAAGGAATCAACAGCAGGGTGGAGGACGCTCATCGGTGCTGCACTATAGGTGTCTATGTGGATCAGCCCGCCGGCCTGCTCTGCTTCTACGCTGTGGAGACAGAGCAAGATTCACAGAAGAAACAAGTGAAACTTCTTCACAGGTTTAAGAATCCCATAAAAGAGACAATTCTGCCAGGATTCTGGGTGGGAAGACAGTCCTCTTGTTTAATACTAAACAAAGAGGAATGAGGAGAACAGGTGACAAAATCACACAACTGGACAGGGGTCAGGGAGAGAAATTGTGGATTTAAAATGTATATAATAAATACAATTTGCTGTATGTAACATGGTTTTACTTTTCAGTCTGCTCTTTGGTTGCTTCAATTATACATGATATTGAGCTTTAAGTTTTGTTTTAGACAAACATTAATTGTCTAATACTAAACCTGGCATTGTACAGTATATTGCAAATGTTGGCTCTCTGATGAATTGCTTTAGTAAGTCGCTTAAGAGTTTCAGTGCTGAATTACACAGTTCACTTTCCATTAAAACTTCCATCTTTATGTTTTGAGCACATGTGTAGTTCCTGTGTTTGTCCTCTGTGTGTCAGTAGTGTGTGAAAGTGTGTGAAAGTGTGTGAGCAGCTGCAGTATCAGTTCAGTCACTGTGACTCTGACTGACGGAGGTTTTTGTACGACTCTTTATCACTGTGTGAACACATTTTTACTGTTGATGTAGTGATAACTCTGACAGTAATAATGTCCAGCATCTTCAGTCTGGACTCCACTGATGGTCAGAGTGAAATCACTGTTAGATCCACTGCCACTGAATCTAGATGGAGTTCCTGACTGGAGGCTGTTTACAAAATAAATCAGGAGTTTAGGAGCTTCTCCAGGTTTCTGTAAGTACCAGGCTAAACAATCATTCCCTCTATATCTGAACACATCACTGCTGGTTTTACAGTTGATGTTCACAGTTTGTCCTGGTTGAGCTGCTGTCATTGAGGGACTCTGAGTGACGGTGATCTGTCCTCTACACTCTGAAACACACAACAAGAAGAAAATCAACTCAAACTTTGACAATATACTTGAAGAAATGAATTGATATCAAACTTGTGCTCCACAAACCTTGAGCAAACGCTGTGAGAGTCCAGATGAAGATGATGATGAAGGTCATGTTGATGAAGATTGTTGTGTGTGTCAGTGATGAAGTGTTAAACTCACAGCACTATAAATACTCTCAGAGCACTGAAGCATGATCAATATGCAAACACACTCCAGATCATTTCCCTGAAGACAGTCTCTCATTAACAGACACAAAATACAATTACTGACGTGAACATCTAGTAAAAATCAGTCTTTTTCAAATTATTCAATCTTCTAATAGCCAAACTGTTACAAATCCTTCATTTCAATTCTGAATAGATCCAGACCAGCTTTAGTATATTAATCTGAATATCTGCTGTGAGATATTTAGAAACTAAACTGGATGTTGGCAGTAAGTAAATCATCAGATATTAATATTAATATTATTAATACAACAGCTGACTGTTAAATACTTTGTAGCACTTTATAGAAATGAAGCACTTTCAGCTTGTTCATATTTTTTAAATATTTTTTATGCAGTTACACATTGAATGTTTGTCAGTAAACACTGTAAAGATGATTTTCTTTATTTTCATTGGATCTTTGTTTTCATTCACTGAACTAATAATAATCATTTCTGAGATTTCTACTTGATTTTATGAATTTTCAGCTCTTTTTTCCTCTGATAATTCAAAAATTATAAATGGTTAAAAGTGAAAGAAAATAACACTAGGCTGGTATTTTGGCACCACTTGAAAATTTAAGACAACAATTAAACTTAAAATGTCAATGTTAGTGTGTTGATTTTTTTACTAAAGCTGTTTCAAAGGTGCAAATTGATCGATTTTTTAATAGTCGATTGTTAAATGAACTTTAATATTTCCAAACTGCAAATTATGTTCATTATTGTATTTTTTCTTAATGAAGCAGCTCTGTCGGATACATCAAAAGAAAAAAAGGTTCATAATTGAGGAACTTAAAAGTTGTAATGGATGAGACACAATATTTCCTTTGTGAAAGTTTTACCCACAATTTGAAATGTTGTTGTCTTGAATTGCATGAATTCCTGCATTTTTTTGTGGTGAATCAAAACTCCATGATAGATACTTATGTTATATCATAATTAATATTTACCATAATGTAAAAATTATTTTCAACATTTTCTCTTTTCATGTGTAGGAGTTTGTGAGCATTAATGTGTTAAAGGAATAATGATTTAATAATGATGATTTTTCACTCTCTCTCCTCTCCACCTTCAGCTGGTGTGGTGAGCGCACTGGCGCCGTTGTACTGTGGCTGCCGTCGCATCATCCAAGTGGATTCTGCACACTGGTGGTGGATGAGGAGAGACCCTGATATGATTGTAAAGTGCTTTGGGTGTACAGTTGTACATAGGAAAGCACTATATAAATGCCTCATTCATTCATTCATTCATAATGATGGGATTTTCTTTGATTGTTTTCTTCATGTTGTTTCTCTCGCTGTTGGAGAATTTCTCAGTTTTCTCTTGAATCCTAAAGGAAAGCCACTGGTCAGTGTGATTTCTCTGTGAGTGTCAGTGCAGAGATCTCCTCTCTGATCACAGCGACACTGGTGTGTGTGGCCAACCAGGGCTTCCCGTCAGACTGGAGCCTGAGCTGAAGGTGGACGGGAGCAGCAGGTCTCAGGAGAGCAGCGCTGGGCTCCTGGAGAAGGACGGTCTGTACAGCTGGAGCAGCAGCAGGAGTGGATGGAGACACTGTGAGGACACACGGAGCGGCCGGCCTGTGTGAGGAGACGGCAGTGTTCAGAGGAGATCTGCTGCTCTTCTCAGTGTGTTTCTCTGCAGCACATGAGGGACTCGTTCATTCTCCATCAGCTTCAGTCGCTTCATCTGCTCTGCTTTTTGCCTTTCACACAAGACTATGTGTGTGACTTTATTAAACTTCAGTCATTAAACGTCTTTGAGCTCTTCTTTGTGTCATTTTTGTTTCGGGTCTTTCATTGGATCAGGGCTTTAGCTCATATTTTATAAATAAACTTCCCTCAATGGAGCATGAAAACACCTGCAGATACATGAAGAAACGAGAACATGCGGACAAATTATGAACCTCACAGATATAATGTTGTATGTATGTATGTATAGACATATGGGTGGTCTTGTTTTAAAGATGAAATTTGGCAGATTATTGTAGAAGTGAAATAACTTATGTAAGTGAAAAAGAAATACAGTTATTGAAGTTTCTGAAAATGTAAAAATATAATATTTTATATAAAATATAAAATATATATTTTACAAAACAAGTTTTACTCTAAAACTGCAAGGAAATCAAAGCCAAAAATCTGAACAAGTTGTGTTCCAAATTTCAGGTTGATATCTCAAAAAAATGAGCTTTCAGTAAGATTTTGTTTGGGCGCAGTACCACACTTTTCCACTAGATGACATCCAAGTGACCATATAAAGGCGCCTCCATTTCCATATGGTTTGAGTGATCTGAACCATATATTTCCATCATTTTCATACAATTTATGAAGTGGACATCCTATATAGAAGTAGTATGGGAAGTTTGGCAGAATTTGATATGAATTCAGCCTCTAATAATCATAAAAAAAACATGTATGTGGGTTATAGATCGCCGCCACAATCATAAATATATATATTTTTTTCTATTAAAAACATTTTCAGACCTTTTTTTCTCAAAAAATTGAATGGATGTTATCTTTTGAACTCTTGGCATGTAAACAAACATGTTTCAACCAATCTTTAATGATTTTTCATGTTCATCGCTATTTCAAAATAAAGGTCTGAACATGCCTTATGAGTATGAAAATATGCTTGTTGCAAATAGATAAATTACTGCTCCTCTGTAATTTATTTTGAAAATCACCAAATATGAAAACTACAGATTCTAAGCATTCAAATGATATATAGTTTGTCAAGATTAGTTTAGGTTTAGTATAGAATATTACTGTTTTAAATATGTAATGGCTGTGGGCCCACCGGTGGGACAGTACCATGTGAAAAACTTAATGAATGCTTTATATTTAATTTAATATCCATGAAAATCTTCACTGTTGAGTGTGTGTGAAAGTGTGTGAGCAGCTGCAGTATCTAATGAAAATTATTCACCATATAACAGGTTATGTCA
Organism: Anabarilius grahami; assembly: GCA_003731715.1. Taxonomy (NCBI): domain Eukaryota; kingdom Metazoa; phylum Chordata; class Actinopteri; order Cypriniformes; family Xenocyprididae; genus Anabarilius; species Anabarilius grahami. The sequence goes on from RJVU01075378.1 coordinate 2,491,494, forward strand.
ATAAGACAAACTCTTGGTCTTTAGACAGCTTTAATGCACATGAACATCCTCTAGCATAACAGGATTAACTTGTAGCTTGAATTGTTATTGGGATCTTTTACAGCTCAGAAACTTCAATCCAGAAACACTTTGAATCGTGTAGTAGACGGTAGCAATGGCCATGTGTCTTTTCAAATAAAATATGAGTCTTTAAGTATCTCTTTATGGAAGCATTATTCTATGTACTATATTAAAATAGACAGATAATATTGTCTCTTTCCTTCAGTTGAACGGCAATACATTCAGTCACGTCTGACAACTTGACAAATATGTTTTCAATAGTACAGTATAAAATGAATATTAATATAAAAATTAATGATCTGTAAGTATTTTGGAGATTACATTTTTTAAAAAACTACTTATATTGGGCTTTATTAAACTTTATGAAACTATAATGAATTTAAGCCTATATGCATTTTTTAGGTGAGATTATCAGAGATCCAAACACTGAAGGGTTCATCCTAGACCATTTGTCTATTTAACCCCAAATGTATCTATGTATCATCTAGATACCCTGAAGACATCAAACAAGTGATCAACAGAATTTGGATTCATCAGATTGTTGAGAAGATATAGTTTTATGAGTGTATTGAGCCATGGCTAAATGAACTATCTTCTAAACGCTTTGACTAATTAAAATCCTTTTGATAACTTTTGTCATTAGTGTCTATAGATGACGTGCAAAATTTCGTGTGAATCAGTCAAGTGGTTTAAGAGATCGAAAAAAAAGTTTTTGGCAACTCAAAATGGCTGATGGACTACAACATGTTGTACTAATGTTGTCCACTAGAGGGAACCACAGGATAAGAAATCTATTTTTCTATCAGTTTCCATGAGTTTGAATGTTTGAATCCAAAATTCACAGAACTTCATACACATGGACAACAAGACTTTCTGAGGAAACATGCCGAGTTTCAGGAACTTTTTTTTTTTTTTAAATCAGTCATTTATATGAATGGGATTCAGAGATAAAGGTCATAATACTAATGCTGTCCACCAGAGGGAGCCACAGGACAACAAATCCTTTCAGATCTCTTTATGAAAGTCTGTGTAAATGGTTCAATAGATTGACTTGTAGTATAAAAAATGCATATAGGCCTAAATTCATTATAGTTTCATAAAGTTTAATAAAGCCCAATATAATTAGTTTGCAAAAAAACTGTAATATCCAAACTACTTAAAGATAATTCATTTTTATATTAATATTAATTTTATACTATACTATTGAAAACATATTTGTCAAGTTGTCAGACGTGACTGAATGTATTGCCGTTCAACTGAAGGAAAGAGACAATATTATCTGTCTATTTTAATATAGTACATAGAATAATACTTCCATAAAGAGATACTTAAAGATTTTATTTGGAAAGACACATGGCCATTGCTACCGTCTACTACACGATTCAAAGCGTTTCTGGATTGAAGTTTCTGAGCTGTAAAAGATCCCAATAACAATTCAAGCTACAAGTTAATCCTGTTATGCTAGAGGATGTTCATGTGCATTAAAGCTGTCTAAAGACCAAGAGTTTGTCTTACATTTGCCATATAACCTGTTACGGCCAGGACTACAGTACCTGTTTGTCACTTTGGGTGGCACAATTGCATATAGTGCTATAATATATAGTGTTTAACCATTTAAATACACACTGGAGCCCCATCGAATAAATTCATCACTGCATTAACTTATTATTATTCACCTCGTCCGTTCCTGTTCATCAGTGGTGTGTCTGTCTGTTCACACCGCCCTCTAGTGGCACAGTGATGTAGTGCAAGACAACATGAATAAAACTGTTGAAGGGTTTCTGTCATCAGTACAGCTGTGATCACCTGCGGTCTCGTACCTGCAGCCGAATTACAGTCGAGCTGATGATCACTAAAGCACTTTTGCTCATGTGATTTTGCTTAGATGATGATAAGTTTCATCTACATTTCATTTTAACAGTGTTTTTTCACATGTGGTTTGAATTGTTCTAAATTTTATGCTACATTTTTAAAGTTCACACTTATTGTTGAATCATGATTACATGATACATATTTGATGTTCTGATTGACAGGATGAGATGAACGAGCTCCTCCTGAACCTTCATTTAAATACAGAATGAGTTCATTTGCATATTGATCAGATGCGTCAGTGCTCTGAGTGTTTATAGTGCTGTGAGTTTAACACTTCATCACTGACACACACAACAATCTTCATCAACATGACCTTCATCATCATCTTCATCTGGACTCTCACAGCGTTTGCTCAAGGTTTGTGGAGCACAAGTTTGATATCAATTCATTTCTTCCAGTATTTTGTCAAAGTTTTGAGTTGATTTTCTTCTTGTTGTGTGTTTCAGAGTGTAGAGGACAGATCACCGTCACTCAGAGTCCCTCAATGACAGCAGCTCAACCAGGACAAACTGTGAACATCAACTGTAAAACCAACAGAGATGTGCAGAGATGGCCTAGTGGAGATGAAGGTTTATTCTGGTATTTACAGAAACCTGGAGAAGCTCCTAAACTCCTGATTTATTTAGCGAACACCCTCCAGTCAGGAACTCCATCTAGATTCAGTGGCAGTGGATCTAACAGTGATTTCACTCTGACCATCAGTGGAGTCCAGACGGAAGATGCTGGACATTATTACTGTCAGAGTTTTCATTGCAGAAGACGTTCTAATGGTCATTGTGTGGGTGACTATGTGTTCACACAGTGATAAAGAGTCGTACAAAAACCTCCATCAGTCAGAGTCACATTGACTGAACTGATACTGCAGCTGCTCACACACTTGTTTATTGCGCCGAGGAATGTGGCTGCCGCATGGAGAGCAGAGAAGAGACACAGAAAATCTGCATCTTTCCTGCATTTTCCACACAGAACACAGCCTCTATGGCATTAATGTATAGACAGACTGTGCTATAAATGAATCCTTCCCAGGAAATGGTATCCATTATTACTGTTGTTGTATTGTACTCATTGTATTTACAGGTTTTATGATTATTAAATGTTATGACCTGCAAGGTAACTTCAATTATGCCATGTTTGGTGTCTATGCGTTTGTATCGAGCAGATTTAAATGCTTCTGTATGCGATATGTCCATACCTGCTTTTACGAGAAGCTTTAATATTTCCTCTTCAAAGCTCAGCCAGTTTAATCTTACTTGGTCATAAATGCCCTGACAAGGGGGTGGTGTCACCCGGAAATACAACATCTTCATTGGCCCCCATCATTCCGAAGAGGTTGGACTTTGACCAGAGGTTAAAAACCAGCGAACAGTGCCACTCCCCCTTCTTCCTTGCTTCTGGAACACCGAACAGGTCTCCTTGCGGCCGGCCTCTCTAGGCCCGGCCGCAAGGCTGGTAGGCCCCCGGCCTACAACACCCAGCCATGTGCTCATCACCCAACAGACTGGCAACCACTTCAGAGATAACCTCAAGATTTATCCTCAACCTGCAGATCCGACGCTCCTCAGCCTAAAGGCATCTTGCAAGTATCGTACATTTTAATGCTAAACAGCGATTTAGTATTGATTTGTAAGACTCACCTTTGCTATTGCTAAAAGAAACTGATGAGTCCTTTCCAGAGTGTCTTTGACTTCCCTATAGCTCTAGTAACAATACCTCTTCCGGTTCAACTCTATCATTACTCATTCTGACCTACATATGTGTGTGACCCTTTATGTTATGTTATGTTATGTTATATGTTTGCTAGTTTAGTTATGTGTTTGTGAGTTAGTTAATAAAGATTGTGCACAATACATGTTTGGTTCTGACTCCATCTGCTAATGAATTGCCTCTTAAGTGATATAGACCCGAACCTATGCTCTAAGTAGCACGGTGCGATAAGAAGGTTATTTTTCCATAACCTGGAAATGAAAATTTCTTAGAATTATTAAACAATCAACACTAAGTGTTCCCTGGACAACAGGTTAATTGATTGTAATATTAAGATTAATGTAGCTATATCCAGTAAATCTGATTAACCGATTTACATATTCATAATTAATCATAATTGATAAATAATATTGAGTTATGAATAATTATTAATATTTCCCCTTTTGAGTTAAATCGCTACACTATGTCCAGTACAGGTGAATTGTGGGGTTTTGCCTTATTTTCTGGTCATATTCATTATAGCACCCGCTTCGAATGTTATCACTCGATTGAATGGGCGTTATCAGTGGTTATCAGCTCATAGATATGGGCCAGAAGGGGCCTGCTGCGCCTACTGGTAGGCTCAGATGGCTGTTATCATCCATCTACATGGTTAATCACCAATACAAATACAAGAGACGATTCCAGATCCAATCAGATCGGAAGTTCACTGGATGACGCGGCATCGTTGCGGTATTTCCCGCCGGTTGATATTTTTCAGGTAAGACATGATAAAAACCGAGCATTTAAACTGTAATTAATTAGTCAATAATCGAAAACATACAGAAAATGTGTTTTAAGGTGGACCCAAATCCTCGAGCTTAGACACCTTTTCAATATTTAGATAAACAAGACAACCACAAAAATTTTATTATACACAAGACAACCTACTTTTAAAAATCTAACACACACTAAAGAAACAGGGCTCAGCAACATATGAAAACAGTGCTGTCACACGTAGCAAATAAGTGGTCAGGGTTACATTAACTACTCATAGTTTTCAGTCACGTGACTGTAGCGGGGCCCTGGAGAGCAAAACAGCCATGTACTGCAGAACAAGCCTGTCAATTTTCCATCTTAAAAACTAAAATATGTGAACGAGATTCAAGTTTTGGCCACTTGTGATCAAAATACAGTGATTTCAATCATAAAACTTTTTTTTTAAAAACCCTACCGTGAAAACACTAGGGTGGGTTTTACCAATAAGGATTAAATTAGTTAAAACTAATCAAGGATTTGTTGATCTGGGCTTTTACTTTAAATCGAGATGTGTTGCACCACTTGATTTTAAACACAGATTAACTACACAGAAAGACCGTTAGAGTTAAAGGGCTGATCAAGCAGAATAGACAGAGGGTGAACCGATGCCAGGCTAATCAACCCATCCTTAAAGTGCCTTAAATGTACTAAAATGGTCATATTAAAATATTAAATTCAGTTTAACCCTTTTTGATGATGAATACTATATACAGGCGAGCAGATGGCCCCAGATTATGACTGCAATGCGTTTTTTTTATTATGGTTTTCGATGGAAAAAACGCTTAATGAGAAACGTTGTGTTGCGTTAATCAATTAGGTATATATTGAATCTGGTCTTTTAATATCAGTCTTACTACATTATACCTTGCTACAAACCTGGTAAAAATGACTGGCGGTTAAATGGAGGAAAGCCTTGTTTGCCCACCAGGGGGGCGTTCCCCTCAGGGCGTGACATCACGTGAAAACTATCAATACATTAGCTGTGTTTACATTGAGTCCTATATCCAACTAATAATTTGACTCACAGCCATTTGTGACTACTAATGCTTAAATTTACCACCTTGATCTGAATAGACTAGCCCAACCAGTAGGAATTTAGTTTGAGAGGGTGGTATGAGCCTTTGACAATTTCTTCAGTGTAAGATTATTTGATGTTGATCATAGCCCTGTAAA
>RJVU01075378.1:2512160-2539834 GCA_003731715.1 Anabarilius grahami
ATCATCTGAACATTTAATCCCAATATATTGTTTCTTGAGTTTGCACAAAGTAGGCTCAACTTTTTTGCTCCATAAAGCAAACAATACTTCACACTTTCCAGAAATTTTCCCTTCCATCCCTGGGGAGATCTGAATATCATACCATTAAACAATTAAAACAAACTTACCCATTCCTTGGTGAGAAGGTCAGCTTTAATCCATTCACAAGATCAACTGTGAAAAAATGTCCTCATTCTGATGACCGATCAAAGTAGATTTCAGAAAACTCACTGCAAGGGATCCCGGGTTTCGGCACCATCTGTAAGGGTGGAACTCCAACAGGGGTTCAGGCTGTAAGGTTTGCCGAGCGACTAAAGAAACTTTATCAGCAAGATGGTAGAAAACTGTACATTTCTTGTCTATTACCACCCACTGCAACTTATACCAACGACGGAAATAAGCGCAGTTACAATAGCAAAATATGTGGGAGAGCGTTGCTATAGTGTGACAATATTGTATTGACAATATTGTATTATAATATAATACTAAATCAAAACTAGTTAGCACATCATTTGTAATAGAAAGGGTTTAATGACAATATCTGATTATGGTTACACTTAAAATTATTACAAAATAGATGTATGAGATGATAAAATCATATACCATTAATCGTATACAAAAAGTTACCTGAGAAAGAGAGAGAGAGAGAGAGAGAGAAAGAGGGCCAGAGAGTGCCCAAGAAAAGCCAAGAATCCAAGAAAGAAGAGCATAGAAAAGAGCATAGAAAAAAGAGCAGAGCATAGAAAAGAGCAGAGCATAGAAAAGAGACAGAGCGATAGTTACCATCTTCTTTTATCCCTTCCTTGACCAAAACCCAAATGTGAGACATTCAAACCGACCAATCAGAAGATTAAAACTTCCCCCACTGTACTAAAGGTGTGACCATTTGTAGACCCCCGATGTACACACATCTTGGCCTACAGGGCTTGATCACTATCAGCACCTTTGAGCCTTCCAAATGGCCCTTGTAGCAAGAGAGAGGGGGTTGAAACAGTAAAGCAAATGTCTTTGTTCATTTTAAAATATCTTTAGATATTTTCAATTCTTACAGTATCTCTCCACGAAATGCGAAAAACTTCTAGTTTTGTTTTCTTCCATCTGCGCTCCTTTTTTCTGGCAGCTCCTTTAGGGCCCTAGTGTGCTCGTTGTACCATGGCGTTGGATTAATTTCCTTAATCTTTTTTAAACGCAAAGGAGCAACTGAGTCTATTGTGCTGGAAAAGACAGAGGCAATAGTTTCTGTTGCAACATCGAGGTCTTCTAAGCTGTCTGATATGCTAAGGCGATGAAACTGATCAGGAAGATTATTTATAAAGCGATCTTTAGTGGTAGAAGTGATGGTTCTACCATATTTATGGCAGGGAGGCAGTTTTGCAGTCTTGACTAAATGTAGTATACACGTGACTAGATAATGATCTGAAATGTCATCCCTCTGCTGCAGAATTTCAACGGCATCAATATCGATTCCATGTGACAATATTAGGTCTAAAGTATGATTACGACAATGAGTGGGTTGTCTAACTCCAATAGAGTTTAGAATATCCGTTACGCACAGAGATTTCTCTAAATCTTTTGATGATATTATGCACTGTAGATGATGAGATTTGCAAAGCCTTTTCCATTTTGACGTTGAGGAACATTGTTTTCCACAATCTTTTTACACACTCTTTCACAGATTGGAGAGCCTCTACCCATCTAAAAGACTCTGCCTCTCTAAGACATCCCTTTTATAGCCTTTCATGTTACAGACCTGATGAATTAACTTAATTAGTTGCTAGATGTTCTCCCAGCTGAATATTTTCAAAATGTCTTGCTTTTTCAGCCATTTGTTGCCCCGTCCCAACTTTTTTGAGACCTGTAACAGGCATAACATTTGAAATGAGCTCATTTAGTGGATAAAAGTGTAAAATTTATCCGTTTAAACATTTGTTATGAAATTTATTTAAACATTTGTGACTGAAATATTGGCTCATGTGATTTGAAAGTCTTTTAGTTTTCATTTTATTCAAATTTAAAAACCGTCCTAACTTTTCCGGAATTTGGGTTGTATTGGGTTGTATATACAAACATTATGACCACCTTCCTAATATTGTGTTGGTCCCCCTTTTGCTGCTAAAATAGCCCTGAGCCGTCGAGGCATGGACTCCACTAGACACCCTGAAGGTGTGCTGTGGTATCTGGCACCACGATGTTAGCACCATATCCTCTAAGTCCTGTAAGTTGTGAGGTGGGGCCTCCAAGGATCAGACGTTTTTGGTCAGCACATCCCACAGATGCTTGATTGGATTGAAATCTGGGGAATTTGGGGGCTAAGTCAACACCTCAAACTCGTTGTGCTCAAACCATTCCTGAACCATTTTGTCTTTGTGGCAGTGCACATTATCCTGCTGAAAGAGACCACAGCCACCAGGAAATACAGTTTCCATGTAGGGGTGTACATGGTCTGCAGCAATGCTAAGATAGGTGGTACAAGTCAAAGTAACTTCCACATGGATGGCAGGACCCAAGGTTTCCCAGCAGAACATTGCCCAAAACATCACACTGCCTCTACCGGCTTGCCTTCTTCCCATAGTGCATCCTGGTGCATCCTGGTGCCATGTGATGTAAAAGAAAACGTGATTCATCAGACCAGGCCACCTTCTTCCATTGCTCCGTGGTCCAGTTCTGATGCTCATGTGCCCACTGTTGACACTTTCGGCGGTGGACAGGGATCAGCATATATAGCGGCCTCATGTTACCATTGTCCCTTTTCTAGCTTTGCTCTGTGTAACCCGCTGTTTGGTGAGTTTATGTTTCTGTTTAAGTTCATGTTCCAATCAAGTCGTGCTCTGTTAAGTCTTAGTTTATTTTGTATGTTTGGAATAAAACTGCACATCGGTTCAAAGCAACTTGCCTACAGTGGATCACTCCGTTACAGAAAGCTAGACCAACCATGAACCCAGCAGTTTGTCTTCTTTGTCTACATCAAGGAAACAGGACTATTGAGGACCAGTGTTAGATGTAACGCGTTACTCTATTTAAATTACTTATCCACTGAAAAAGTAAAATAAGAGATTACTGTTCATTTTTAGGTCATTTAATTACAGTTATTTACAATGTACTTGCGTTACATACTTTAAATTTGTTTAATAGTTCTATATAAATCAATATTGAATTTAAAATTAATTTATCGTCTAAACGTAAAAGTGAACGCTGCCTCTTTAAAATCGTTAGCTGCAGTTGCATGTGAGTTTGCGCCAGTTGGCTGCATTATAGTCACTGTCTGAAGTGGAAGATGTCGGCAGAAGTGAGTGGCTGTTTTGCCAAATGGAAATATTCCAGTTACTTTACTTTTTTGACACAGGTAGATAAAAACATTACAGTAAAATGTAAGCTATGTCTTGGGGAGAAAAAACTATCGGCCGCTGTCAATAGCACAAGTAATCTACTGAAGCACCTTACAAGGCAGCATCGATGAACACTTTAGATCCATGTTCATCGACAGATAACACTATGGCAACCCCTGTTAAGCAGGCAAAACTTGATTTTACATCAGCAGTGGAGAAAGTGTCTGAAGGTGAGCTTAAAAAAAATTATTGCAGGCTACATAGTGGAAGAATGTCCAGGATGCTGGCACTGCGGGACGAGTTTAGGATGACAGCATCTCTCCCTGATGTCATTGTTCAGGTAATCTGATATTTATACAGATTGTTTAGTTCTTGGTTTACCTATGGCTTAAAAACATTTTTTTTCTGTCATACTCTTTTATAATGTGAAGTGTCTGATGTATTTTATTTCCTCATAGGCAATCATGGTACGCTTTTCCTCTGTGATGGACAATAAAGAAGCTCTCCTGGCTGCAGTCACTTTGCCCAAATTCAAGTTACGTTGGATCAGAGAAGAAGAGAAAAAAGACACTGTTAGGGCAATGCTCACTACAGAGTGCCATGAGTTGCTTCTTGAAGACCAACAGCTTAATGCTCAACATCACAACAAGCCTGCTGACTCCACTGATGACTTTTTTTCATTTGAGGAGGAGGACTGTGCCTACTCTGCTGAAACAGAGGTCATGGAATATTTGAAATCTGCAGGGTCTGAGCTGGGTGTTCTTAGACAGTTTCGCAGGATTAAGGCCATTTCACTGAGGTACAACACAGCCACACCATCAAGCGCACCAGTGGAAAGGCTTTTCAGCCTGGGCAATCTTGTGCTCACCCCCACAAGGAACAGAATGTCAAGCAAACATTTTGAGAGGCTTACATTAATGAGATACAACCACTTTTTCAAAGATGAGGAGTAGAAGCTGAGCAGCTGAGCAGTAGAAATTAGTTTATTTTGTTGAAAAACATATGACAGCATACAGTATGCATGAAATATGGTGCTCATTGCTTTGAAAAATTTAATATTTACAGTTTGATATTTTGTAGAGTAATTCTATTTTTTGTTATTCAGATATTTTGCAGAGTAATTCTATTTTTTGTTATTCAGATATTTTGCTGAGGAATTCTGTCCTTTAACTAAAGGTTACAGTGAATTAGAAATGAATTTATTTTGTTGAAACAATGACTACATTATGTATAAAATATATACTCATTATTTTGAAAGTAAATTTCCTAAGTTTACAGCTTGTTTACAGCTTGATACATGTCATGTTTAACTTCTCTTAAGTTAAGCTTTTTTGTTATTCAGGCATGTTGCAGAATAATTAAATTTTTTGTTATTCAGATATTTTACAGAGGAATTCTGTTTAATTAACCCTCTGGAGTCTGAGGCTGATTTGGGGCCTGGAGAAGTTTTGACATGCCCTGACATTTGTGCTTTTTTCAGTTGTTCATAAACATATAAATGACACAAGTGTCATTACACTGTATTCAGCACAAACTAGGCTACAATAATATGTGAGGAACATGTTATGTTTGTGTTTTTGAAGGAATAACATTTATTTACCCTTGAGCAAGGCACCGTACCCCCAACTGCTCCCCGGGCGCCGCAGCAATGGCTGCCCACTGCTCCGGGTGTGTGTTCACGGTGTGTGTGTGTTCACTGCTGTGTGTGTGCACTTGGATGGGTTAAATGCAGAGCACAAATTCCGAGTATGGGTCACCATACTTGGCCACATGTCACTTCACTTTCACTTCACTTATGCGTGGTTATTGAAAAAACAAAAAACTTAAGTCACTGAAATAAGGCCAAAAAAAGGATAGTAAATCTGTGTTTACAATACTTTAGGGTATTGGAGGTTGTAGACTAGAGTTTTTGCTTCAGAATTATGTAAAAATTATGCTGACTACTCTTTCATTTATAACAATATATTGATTTAGTTTTTGTAAGACACTTTTTGCCAAGGAACACCGTATGCATGGAGGCGTGAATCATCGTGAATAATGATGAATAATGGCTCATTCTCACCTGAGAAGACAAAAGAATTGAATAATAATGAGCTGAAATGACTTGCATATTAATGAGGCATTTCAGTCAGGTAGGCTGTGAAAAAAAACCTTCTGTGATGTCTTAAGCACATCATGGTATATGAAACATACAGAAAAATATTATTACAATATAAAGTAATGGTTTTATATTATACTTTAAAATATGATGTATTTCTGTGATGCAAAGAGTCTGAATATAGGCTTTTAGTTTAAAAGCATGCACATTTGGAGAAATATTGGATTCTCATATGTTTATGTCAATTTTCTATACAGAGGAGTTATATTTATTTAATATTCAATGTCATTACTATGAGCGCTGGTGTTTTCAATTCATACTTGCAGTCGGAGGGCGCTCTCTGTGCATTTTTAGTCCACAAATTCATCTAAAGAAGAAGAGGCTATTCCATGAATGGTGTTTTCAATTCATACTGCAGCCGGAGGGCGCTAAAGAAACAAAAACTCATCTAAAATTCATCTATAGAAGAAAAGTAAACAGGAGCTAACTGCATGTCTTCCAGAGATCGTTAACCATGGCTTTTACACCCAGATAAACACTTTTCAAGATAATAAATACACGATTGAAACTATGTCTGCATGTATTGACTGAATTTGCCTCTGAATAGCGCTCGCTCCGTGGGCGTGGCCGCATTAGCGGATAATGAGCTGAATCACGGACTTCTGACATGGCTCTCTTTTCATACAGATTACATAAACACAGAATGTTTGTTTCCGATTTGACTTACATGATTTAAAACCGGACATTTCAACGTTTTTTTAGACACAAGTGTCATTTTTTAGTCATTAGTATTCACTAAGTTACAGTTCATTTTCTGAGAACTATCAGATTGGAGTTCGTTCAGAGGGAGACGAGAGATCACGCATCATGTTAGTTTTCTTTATTTTACAAAAAGCACAACATTTTGTTTTTACTCTGAGTGTATACAAATAAAAGAAGACATTCTATAGTTTCAATTGATATATTACTTATGTCTCTATGACAAAAAATGACGGAGTATTTTAAGTCTGTTTTACTGCAATGTGAAAAAAAACCTGCAAAACGCGCATGTGCGTTTTCAGACCTCGGAGAGTTAAAGGTTACATTTGTTATTAAAAATGTTTAAGTATTATAATATATGTTTTAATAAAACTAAAATGTTTTAAAAAGCTAAAAGGCTAAACTATTCCTTGTTTGACATATCTAAATTATTAAAAGAGTTTAATTTGTATTGTCTATCCGGTCAAGGTTTATAGGGATTTTAAGAAGTAATTAGTAAGTTACTTATTGAGTAATTAAATTACTTTTCAGACAGAGTAATTAGAAAAGTATTTTAAATACAACATTGATGATGTAATTAGTAATTAATTACTTTTTTGAAGTAACTTACCCAACACTGTTGAGGACTGTGTTAATTATTTTCTTGAACTTTCCAACCATGTGGATTTTACTGACATTGTACTCAAGGACATTTCTTCGCTGTGGTTTAAATTAGCTGATTTGATCTAAATTACCTGGGGGGGGGGGGNNNATACACTGGTCTCTGGCAGAATATATAGATCATGCCCTGCTTTTAAGTGGTTCTTCGTTTACTGTTGGAATTGCGGATGAGGGGCCCTGCAACCCCACAGTACCCACCATGCCAGAATGTTTCCACACCCCGACTGTTATGTCAGGATTATTCAGGTCATGCCTGCCAAGCCTGAGACTGCTCACATCATGCCTGCCAAGCCTGAGTTTGTTCACGCCATGTCTGCTAAGCCAGAGACTGTTCACGTCATGCCTGCCAAGCCTGAGTCTCTTCGCGTCATGCCTGCCAAGCCTGAGTCTGTTCACGTCATGCCTGCTAAGCCAGAGCCTGCTCATGTCATTATACCAAGCAAGAGCCTGTTTACGTCATGCCAGCCAATCCTGAGGTTCTTCACGTCATGTCTATCAAGCCAGAGCCTGTTCACGTAATGCCTGCCATGCCAAAGCCTCGTCACATCAAGGCCTCAATGCCACAGACAAGTCTCATCAGGGCTGTTCAACCTACGTTTCGAAGTGTTGTGGCCCCCATACCAATGACCGGCAAGCTAGAGTTTCCTCACGTCATGGTCAAACCAGATTCTGCAGTCTTCAGACAAGATGGCCGCCAAGCCAGTGTCTTCAGACAAGTTGGCCGCCAAGCCAGTGTCTTCAGCTAAGATGGCCACCACACCTGAGCCCTCAGCCAAGATGGCTGCCACACCAGAGCCCTCAACCAAGATGGCTGCCACGCCTGAGTCATCAACCAAGATGGCTGCCACACCAGAGCCTCGTCACGTCCTGGCCGCCACTCCAGAGCCTCTCCACATCCTGGTCGCCAGGCAAGAGCCTGCCATGTCATGGCCGCCACGCCAGAGCCTCTCCACGGTAGAGCCTCTCCACGTCATGACCGCCACGGTAGAGCCTCCGCATGTCATGGCCGCCATGCCAGAGCCTCTCCACATCATGAATGAACTTGCCAGAGTCAAGTAACGCCATGACCACTCATGGTTCCCCTAAGGATTTTTTGGAGGGGGACTATGGGTATCAGGCTCTACCACTGCTCCACGATCCAGGCCTGCCATTGCTCCACGGCCCAGAATGTGTTCCTCCTCGCGAGAGGGAGGCCAGGTTCTTCATAGTTCCCAAAAAGGATGGAGGGCTGCATCCCATTATAGATCTCAGGGTATTGAATTGTTCTCTGGGGAGATTCAGGTTCACGATGTTAACTATCCTTATCATCGTGAGTCAAATCAGGTCCAAGGACTGGTTTGTCATGATAGATCTCAAAGACGCGTTTTTCCATACATCCATCCTTCCTTAACACAGGAAGTTCCTGAGGTTCGCTTTCAGGGGGGAAATCATACAAATATCGGGTTCTTCCGTTCAGTTTAGCATTACCTTCACGAAGTGTATGGATGCAGCTCTGGCTCCGCTTAGACTCCAGGGCATTCGTATACTCAGCTGTGATGAGCCAGTTGTCGATATAATTAAGTCGGAAGAGATGCCAGTTCGGCTTCAAGATGTTGTTCTTCGCCATATAAGGTGCTTGTGATGGCTCAGGACCAGGGGGTTTTCACCAAGGGAAAACCCGTTCTGCATGATCAAAATGTGCAGATGCCTTCTTTCTTTGGCTATGTGGGGGGAAAAAAAGTGGTTTCTTTCCCAGGGTCCTGTGTTAGGAGTGCCCTGTCAGCTGAAAATAGTGACTACGGGCGTCATCTTTCGTGGCACATCAATTGCCTGGAGATGATGGCTGTGCTTCTAGCCCTGAGGCACTTCCTCCTGGATCTCAGAGGCCACCATGTTCTGGTGCGAACAGACAATACTTCGGTGGTCTCCTATATAAATTGGCAGGGGACCTGAGGTCACGCCCTCTGTTCAGACTGACACATCAGGTTCTTCTGTGGTCCCAGGGCAAGTTGCTCTCACTCAGAGCAATGTATATTCCCGGGGGCTGTTTTTCCCTCACGTGCAGTGCCATGGTGCAAGCATGGCCGAGGCAGCACCTGTACACTTTTTCCCCCGATCGTTCTGCTCCCAGGAGTTCTAAAGAGTCAGCCGGGACTTGGTCAGTTTACTCCTAGTAGACCTGTGCTGGCCGGCCTGAGTCTGAGAATGTCAGTTGGACCCAGTTAACTGCTCAATGTCTTAAGTGCTGGGTTCCCCTGCCTCTAAGCAGACAGTTAGCAGGTTGATTGTGGAAGCTATTTTGATCAGCATATGAGCATATATTTTGCCCTCACCTCTCCTGATAAAAGCCCACTCGACTAGAGGAGTGGTAGCCTCTAAATCCCTGTTATCAGGGGTCTTCCTTCAAGAGGCCTGTGATGCTGCTGGTTGGGCCTCCCCACCCACTTCCATCAGATACTATAGCTTGGATCTGCCCTCCACACCGGGTTCTCAAGTCCTTTCATCCTGAGCTGTGCCTGACCAGCTTCACACCAGGACAGGCACTAGTTCAATGTCGTTGCAGTGGGTATTTCATTCCCCAAAGTGTCGTCTTTGATCTCAGGTTACGACTAAGATTCTTGAGAACTCTTGAGAACTGACCACATCTTTGTTGTATGTATTACTTTCTATGTCAGAGCTCTTAAACTCTTGTCCTGAAGTGCCAGTGTCTTTTTATTTTCAAAGTTTGTGAAAATAAAAAGTTGTTTTACCTGTTAACTGTCTGTCCCAATTTTTGAGCATAGACTTTAAAATTACTTTTTCAACATAAATTGTTAAAAATCTTGAATACATCAGAGCACAGACTTAAGTTTGGTATCTTTTTAAAGGGAACACTTCACAGATTATTGCAGAAGTAAAAAAAAAAGTTTTAAAAGTAAAGTTAAAATAAAGTTCTAGAAGTGTAAGTTTATGAATTTTTAGAATATATAAAATATATATTTTTATATTTTATATCAAATGTATATTTTACAAAACACGTTCAACTCTAAAACGTCAAGAAAATCAAAGCTAAATATCCGAACAAGTTCTGTGCCTAATTTTAGGTTGATATTTTAAAAAAAGAACTTTCAGTAAGATTTTTTTTTTTGTACAGTACCAAGTGTCAATAAAGGGGCGGTCTTAAAAAAAGTGGTTAAAAACATTTTTATGAATAATAAATTCAGATATTCTCTGAAATGTGTGTAAAGTATTGATTAATTATTTGTACCTGATTGTATGTTTTTCTTTTCCTTTTTTTTTTTTTTTTCATAGTGTGATTTTTGGGGAATTGTATTGAATTCAATTAGGGTTAATTTGACCCAGACCTCACAGGCTGTAATCAGAAATCAAACAGTGCATGAGAGTTAACTAGCCTATATGATATAAATATGAGACAAAAAATATCATACAGGGGCATTTTTTCACTGTTATCTTGAATTTTAGGGGCATTCGCTTCATCACACAGTGAGTTGTTGCCTTGCTTAATGTTCGTCATCAATCAACTGTATGAAATTTAAGATGACCTGTACGTCTGGGTGGGTGCATTAAATGTGTTAAATCATTTTATTTGCATTATTGCTTTATATCAATAGCCCAAACATATAAAAATATATAAAAAAAAAATTTTAATTACAATAAAACCTAACAAAATTTTTTTAACTTTAACTACCCTGCTTTTTGTGAGGTAACAATGATTTAACACAGAACTTCACAGAGAGAAAGAGAAATAAAAGAAAGAGGATCATTCACAACCAAGTGTGCTCCCATCCTCAAGTCAAGTCAAGTCACCTTTATTTATATAGCGCTTTATACAATGTAGATTGTGTCAAAGCAGCTTTACATTGATAACTGGTACATAATTTTGGCTGCACAGCAGCTCTTAAAGAATAGTGTCAATGCAGGCAGATCAGAAGCACTGTTGATTAAATGTCAAGAATACTGTTGAATATCAAATGTCAAGTGTCCCCAACTAAGCAAGCCAAAGGCGACAGCGGCAAGGAACCCAAACTCCATCAGGTGACATCAGGTGGCAAACAAGTGGCAAATAGGTGGCAAATAGATGTTAAAATGGAGAAAAAAAACCTTGGGAGAAACCAGGCTTAGTCAGGGAGCCAGTTCTCCTCTGGCGAACAGTGCTTTGTTACGAATCAGGTTGCTATCATAAGTCTGATAGGATCGCAACAATCAAAGTGTTTATTTCAGTTTCATCCAGTTGAGGATCGTATTCATCACGCCGGTATGGACGGTTTGTTGAGGAACTGTCCTATTGGCTGTCGTGTCGATGAGGCCTTCACAATGGATGATCTAGTTGACTCGATCTCTGCTGATACTTCAGGGCTGCGTTGTGGTCATGTCCAGTTGAGGATCGTATTCATCCCGCCGGTATGGACGGTTTGTTGAGGAACTGTGCTACTGGCTGTCGTGTTGATGATGTCTTCACAATGGATGATCTAGTCGACTCGATCTCTGCTGATACTTCAGGGCTGCGTTGTGGTCGTGTCATGGCTCCGGTCCTTGGTCTCAGCTGGATACGGCTCGGATCTGGTTGACTACGGTAAACCTCGGGATAAACAGAAAGACTAATATTAGCGTAGATGCCATTTTTTTTCTGATGTAACGAATACATCTGGTGTTATAGAAAGTGTTCCCGGTTCCGGCTGACCTATTTTATGCAGCCTAATTATCCTTTAACGGATTTGAAAATATAAATTGATAATGTGTTATATGTATGCCATGTTAAAGAGATACTTTTTTAGTCTAGATTTAAACTGACAGAGTGTGTCTGCATCCCGAACAATGCTAGGAAGATTGTTCCAGAGTTTAGGTGCCAAATAGGAGAAGGATCTACCGCCTGCGGTTGATTTTGATATTCTAGGTATTATCAGCTGGCCTGAATTCTGAGATCGCAATAAACGTGAAGGACTATAATGTATTAAGAGCTCGCTTAGGTACTGGGGAGCTAAACCATTTAGTGTTTTGTAAGTAATTATCAAGATTTTAAAATCTATACGATGTGTAACAGGAAGCCAATGCAGTGATGACAGAACTGGGCTAATATGGTCATACTTCCTAGTTCTAGTAAGAACTCTAGCTGCTGCATTTTGTACGAGCTGTAGTTTATTTATCAAGCGGGAGGAACAACCACCCAGTAGAGCGTTACAGTAATCTAGCCTTGAGGTCATGAACGCATGAACTAACTGTTCTGCATTTTTCATTGAGAGCATATGTCGTAGTTTAGATATATTTTTAAGATGGAAGAATGCGGTTTTACAGATGCTAGTAACATGGCCTTCAAATGAAAGATTGGTATCAAAGAGCACACCCAGGTTCCTAGCTGACGACGAAGACTTAACAGAGCAGCCATCAAGTGTTAGACAGTATTCTAGGTTATTGCGTGAAGAAGTTTTCGGTCCAAAAATTAGAATCTCTGTTTTTTCTGAATTTAGTAGTAGGAAATTACTGGTCATCCAGTTTTTTATATCAGCTATACATTCTGTTAATTTAGCGAATTGGTAAGTTTCGTCAGGGCGCGAAGAGATATAGAGCTGAGTATCATCAGCGTAACAATGAAAACTAACGCCATGCTTCCTAATGATATCTCCCAAGGGTAGCATGTACAGAGTGAAAAGCAACGGTCCTAGTACTGAGCCTTGCGGTACTCCATATTTAACTTGTGATTGATATGACATCTCATGCCAATGCAATTCCACTAATGCCAACATAGTTTTCGAGTCTATTTAGAAGAATATTGTGATCAGTAGTGTCAAATGCAGCACTAAGATCCAGTAACACTAATAGAGAGATACAACCACGATCTGATGATAAGAGCAAATCATTAGTAACTCTAATGAGAGCAGTCTCAGTACTATGGTACGGTCTAAATCCTGACTGGAAATCCTCACAGATACTATTTCTTTCTAAAAAGGAACATAGTTGTGATGAAACTGCCTTTTCTAGTATTTTTGACAGAAAAGTGAGATTTGAAATCGGCCTGTAATTGACTAATTCTCTAGGATCAAGTTGTGGTTTTTTAATAAGAGGTTTAATAACAGCCAGCTTAAAAGTTTTTGGTATGTATCCTAGTGATAAAGATGAATTAACAATATTAAGAAGAGGATCTATGACTTCTGGAAGCATCTCTTTCAATAGTTTAGTCGGTATAGGGTCAAACATACATGTGGATGATTTTGATGATTTAACAAGTTTAGACAATTCTTCCTTTCCTAAAGCAGTAAATGAATTGAATTTTTCTTCAGGGACACTACAATGCACTGTCTGACACAATACTGTAGTAGACGGTTGCATGGTTATAATTTTTTCTCTAATATTATCAATCTTGCAAGTAAAGAAGTTCATAAAGTCATTACTGCTGTGCTCTTTGGAAACATCAGAAGTTGAAGCTTTATTTCTTGTTAATTTAGCCACTGTATCAAATAAATACCTAGGGTTGTGTTTATTTTCTTCTAAAAGTTTTGAAAAATAGGCAGATCTAGCCGTTTTTAAGGCCTTTCTGTACTTAATCATTCTCTCTCTCCACGAAATGCGAAATACTTCTAGTTTTGTTTTCTTCCAGCTGCGCTCCATTTTTCTAGCTGCTGTTTTTAGGGCCAGAGTATGCTCGGGAGTAAACGCAAAGGAGCAACTGAGTCTAATGTGCTGGAAAAGACGGAGGCAATAGTTTCTGTTGCAACATCGAGGTCTTCTAAGCTGTCTGGTATGCTAAGGCGATGAAACTGATCAGGAAGATTATTTATAAAGCGATCTTTAGTGGTAGAAGTGATGGTTCTACCATATTTATGGCAGGGAGGCAGTTTAGCCGCTTTAACTAAATGTAGTATACACGAGACTAGATAATGATCTGAGATGTCGTCACTCTGCTGCAGAATTTCAACGGCATCAATATCGATTCCATGTGACAATATTAGATCTAAAGTATGATTACGACAATGAGTGGGTCCTGACACGTGTTGTCTAACACCAATAGAGTTTAGAATGTCTGTAAATGCCAATCCCAATGAGTCTTTTTTATTATCTACATGTATATTAAAATCACCAACAACAAGGACTTTATCTGCAGCTAGTACTAATTGTGATAGAAAATCGGCAATTTCTTTGATAAAGTCTGTATGGTGTCCTGGTGGCCTGTATACAGTAGCCAGCACAAATATCAACTTACATAATGTTACGTAAAGCACCATCACTTCGAAGGAATTATATTTGAAAGACTTCTGGCTGATACTGTAAATATTACTATAAATTACAGCACTATTAACACTATTTACTTCTTATTTCATAGCTTATTTGCACAGCCAAAACAAAATAAGTGTTGCACCAACTGAAATACTACTTGAATAGAGAAGAGTAATATTTAATCCCATTAAATATTACTCTAATAGGGAAAATAGCTTTTTTTTCTTTTCTTTTTTTTTTTCTCCAGCTGTTCTGTTATTTAGTGTTTAGCTGTGTGGTATGGTATTGTACAGAAGGGCAATATTCACATGAAATGTCAAATTACTTGTAATATGAATGAGTATGATGTGTATTTTGTTATATTCTTAATTTTAGCCTATGTTAAAAACATTGTGTTGCCAGTGTTGGCTAGTCCTATTGAGAGTCACATTATTCAAATTCCCATGCAGTTGTGTGCAGGTTGTTTAATATTTGTGATTTATATGCTCTGCTCATGGAAATACAGCAATATTACAGTGAGGCTGTGCTTTTCACTATATATCTCTAATCCCAGAGTTCCAATTCCTCCTCTCCCTTATGCCAGTCACATTTTCTAATTAGCTCTCCCCATGGAAGAAGAAGATGGATTATATTTTAATATCTTGGGCCTAAAATTAGTTTAGATTTTAGCAAGTTAGCACTTCAGAGCAGCTGATTTACTCTTGAAGCTGGAAAATCTGTAAGCTCGCAATTAATCATGCTTGGGCCAGTCTCTGAAAGAAGGAGAGAATAAAAGAATAATAATAAAAAATCATGCAAAGAATAACAGTAAAAAAAATCATGCAATGAAAGAAAAGGAAAGAAAGAAAAATAATCCATGGTGTAAACAAACGATTTCATTATTTAGACATCTCTTGTCTGTTATTGCACAAATGTGTAATGCTGTGTCTTGTGAATATCTTTCCATTGTTGTTATTAATTATTTCTTTATTGATGCTTTAAACAAAAGCATCTGTCTCTGATGGCTATGGGAAGTATGTCAGAGTCTAAAAAAGGTATTTGTACAGCAAATTATCTTCACCAACAGCTACTGGAATAACCTGAAGGTTGTGATGATTTGATTTTTGTTTAACTCTACTTTGACTAACCTTTTCTGAGGTCAGAGTAGGGGGAACACCTAAACACGAAACGCTACAT
The DNA here is from genome assembly GCA_003731715.1 of Anabarilius grahami. NCBI lineage: Eukaryota > Metazoa > Chordata > Actinopteri > Cypriniformes > Xenocyprididae > Anabarilius > Anabarilius grahami. The sequence goes on from RJVU01075378.1 coordinate 2,527,407, forward strand.
CACTATGCTTAGAATATGAACTGCAATGCCCAACTGGCAAATGATGAACTCTTTTGAGTCAGGTCAAGAGGGTTGAGACTCCATAAAACAGGGTGTTTAAGGAGAGCAAATTACCAACAAAAATATGCAGCACATTTGGACTGTAAACATTGACTGTAACAATGGTAAGACATTCCCTTTCGAGGGAACTCGCACTGCGTCCAAATGATGCTGCTGTGGGGAATGAAATACCCACTGCACCATACTGACAAGTGCCTGCTCTGGTGTGAAACTGTCTCGGCACAACTCAGGACAAAAGCACCTGAGACCCTGAAAGGCTGGTCCAGTCTGTAAAACCTTATAAATATGTGTGGGGACAACCAAACCTGCTGCATCACAAACTTCTTGGAAGGAGACCCCTGAATACAAATCTTTTGAAGTTGCCATACTTTTGGTGAAATAAGCTCTCACTAGCAGCGGTCAAGGCATACCATGCACCTCATAAGCTATGGCGATAGCTATTGCTATTGCCTTTCATGCAAGAGTACTCGGACAGCAACAAGGATGCCCTCCATGCTCTGAGTATATAGCAACTATAGTGGCTTGTTGCCATCAAATTAACAATTGCCTAGCCGAATGTCCTGGCATTAGGTCAAGGCAGGCACTGGCTCGATTGCTCCTGTCTGCCTCACTGCTCTGAGTGGTTTGCGTCTGTAACTCCGTAAAGCTTTGATTTGAATCTCTTACTTTTATACATTGTTGCTTATATTATCATTACCTTATATATAATATTGCCTACCACATTAATCTGATGTCGCTAGCTTTGAATCTAAATCGCTATTACAACGCGTTTGCATCTCGCAAGCTTGTTAACTTTTCATCAGTCTCTCTCGCGCGCTCCTTTTTCTACGCGTTCATCAAACAGCTGTGGTAAGTCGGATCAGTCTACAAACACAGTGAGTCATGTCATCCTCTCCCTCTACTGCAAGTTGTTCCACTTGTCACATGTTCAGTATAGCTTTCTCTGTCAGTGACGAGGGATTTACATGTATCAAATGTAGGAAAATAGTCAGGCTGACAGAGAAAATCTCAGAATTAGAGACACGCATCCAAACCTTCGAAGATAGTAAGAATGCAAGGGCTTCAGATACTGTTTTGGATGCGACTAGCTTAGTGAACTCTGTACATTGTTCGGTTCCGGCTGTAGAGCCTGCACAGCAGGGCACTTGGGTAACGGTGAGGCAGCCTAGCCGCAGAAAACACCACTCTTCCGTTCCAATAAGAACATCAAACAGGTTTTCCCCACTCAGTGACGCACCAACTGAGAATCCTGTTGAAAGTGCATTAGTTATTGGCGATTCTATTACACAGAACGTGAAAATAGAGACACCAGCCACATTAGTCACATGTTTGCTGGGAGCAAGAGCACCTGACATCAAAGCAAATTTAAAAGTGCTGGCTAATGCTAATCGTACATACTCTAAAATTATAATTCACGTCGGCACTAATGATGTTCAACTTCGCCAGTCGGAGATCACTAAAATTAAAGAGGTTTGTGAACTCACAAGTACAATGTCAGGAAAAGTAATCTGCTCTGGCCCTCTTCCTGTTCGTCGGAGTGATGAGATAGTTAGCAGATTATCATCACTCAATGGCTGGCTGTCTAAGTGGTGTCCAAAGAATAATATAGATTTCATTGACAATTGGAAAAGTTTTTGGGGCAGACCTGACCTATTGAAAAGAGGTGGTATTCATCCCTCCTGGGATGGTGCTGCTCTTCTCTCTAGTAATATGGCACATAGTCTTAGAGCTGAAACATGACAAACTACGGCCCAGGTCAGGAAGCAGCAGACAGACTGGCTAAACCAATCGTCTGCTAGCTGCCTCACGTTACAGAAGTCAGATAATTCCCAACACATAGAAACTCTTACACCTAGATATTATCACATAGAGACTGTGTCTGTACCCCGAATTAGTAAAAACAAAAAACTTCCAAACCCATTTAATGGTAAAAATGTAATTGATGTTCAACAAATAAAAAATAAAGATAATAATGATAAACAAATGATAAAGCTTGGGTTGTTAAATATTAGATTCCTTTCTTCAAAAGCACTTATTGTAAATGATATTATCACAGAAAATAATCTAGATGTGCTGTGTTTATAAATTTGGCTAAAACCGTACGATTACATTACTTTAAATGAGTCTAGCCCTCAAGGTTACGATTATCGACACAATCCTCGTCAGAAAGGCAAAGGGGGAGGTGTTGGTGTAATTTTTAGTAATATTTACAGTATTAGTCAAAAGTCTTTCAAATATAATTCCTTCGAAGTGATGGTACTTAATGTAACATAATGTAAGTTGACATTTGTGCTGGCTACTGTATACAGGCCACCAGGACACCATACAGACTTTATCAAAGAATTTGCTGATTTTCTATCGGAGTTAGTACTGGCTGCAGATAAAGTCCTTGTTATTGATGATTTTAATATCCATGTAGATAATAAAAAAGACTCATTGGGATTGGCATTTACAGACATTCTATTGGTGTTAGACAACACGTGTCAGGACCCACTCATTGTCGTAATCATACTTTAGATCTAATATTGTCTCATTGTCGTAATCATACTTTAGATCTAATATTGTCACATGGAATCGATATTGATGCCGTTGAAATTCTGCAGCAGAGTGACATCTCAGATCATTATCTAGGCTTGTGTATACTACTTTTAGTCAAGGCTACTAAACTGCCTCCCTGCCATAAATATGGTAGAACCATCACTTCTACCACTAAAGATCACTTTATAAATAATCTTCCTGATCAGTTTCATCGCCTTAGCATACCGGACAGCTTAGAAGACCTTGATGTTGCAACAGAAACTATTGCCTCTGTCTTTTCCAGCACATTAGACTCAGTTGCTCCTTTGCATTTAAAAAAGGAAATTAAGGAAATTAATCCAACGCCGTGGTACAATGAGCACATTCGGGCCCTAAAGGTAGCAGCCAGAAAAATGATGCGCAGCTGGAAGAAAACAAAACTAGAAGTTTTCCGCATTTTGTGGAGAGAGAGAATAATTGAGTACAGAAAGGCCTTAAAAACTGCTAGATCTGCCTATTTTTCAAAACTTTAAGAAGAAAATAAGCACAACCCTAGGTATTTATTTGATACAGTGGCTAAATTAACAAGAAATAAAGCTTCAACTTCTGATGTTTCCAAAGAGCCCAGCAGTAATGACTTTATGAACTTCTTTACTTGCAAGATTTACAAAATTAGAGAGAAAATTATAACCATGTAACTGTCTACTATAGTATCGCGTCAGACAGTGTATTGTAGTGTCCCTGAGGAAAAATTAATTTACTGCTTTAGGAGAGGAAGAATTGTCTAAACTTGTTAAATCATCAAAATCAACAACATGTATGTTAGACCCTATACCGACTAAGCTATTGAAAGAGATGCTTCCAGAGGTCATAGATCCTCTTCTTAATATCGTCAATTCATCTTTATCACTAGGATACGTACCAAAAACTGGCTATTATTAAACCTCTTATTAAAAAAACACAACTTGATCCTAGAGAATGTCAATTACAGGCTGATCTCAAATCTCTTTTCTGTCAAAAATACTAGAAAAGGCAGTATCACAACTATATTCCTTTTTAGAAAGAAATAGTATCTGTGAGGATTTCCAGTCAGGATTTAGACCGTACCATAGTACTACTGAGACTGCTCTCATTAGAGTTACTAATGATTTGCTCTTATCATCAGATCGTGGTTGTATCTCTCTATTAGTGTTATTGGATCTTAGTGCTGCATTTGTGACACTATTGATCACAATATTCTTTTAAATAGACTCGAAAATTATGTTGGCATTAGTGGAATTGCATTGTCATGATTCAAATCATACTTACCTGACCGTTATCAGTTTGTAGTAGTAAACGAAGAGATGTCATATCGATCACAAGTTCAATGTGGAGTACCGCAAGGCTCAGTACTAGGACCGTTGCTTTTCACTCTGTACATGCTACCCTTGGGAGATATCATAAGGAAGCATGGCGTTACTTTTCACTGTTACGCTGATGATACTCAGCTCTATATTTCTTCACGCCCTGACGAAACTTACCAATTCACAAAATTAACGGAATGCATAGATGATAAAAAAACTGGATGACCAGTAATTTCCTACTACTAAATTCAGAAAAAAACAGAGATTCTGATTTTTGGACCAAAAACTTCTTAACGTAATAGCCTAGAATACTGTCTAACACTTAATGGCTGCTCTGTTAAGTCTTCGTCGTCAGTTAGGAACCTGGGTGTGCTCTTTGATACCAATCTTTAATTTGAAGGCAATGTTTCTAGCATCTGTAAAACCACATTCTTCCATCTTAAAAATATATCTAAACTACGACATATGCTCTCAATGAAAAATGCAGAACAGTTAGTTCATGCGTTCATGACCTCAAGGCTAGATTACTGTAACGCTCTACTGGGTGGTTGTGCTGCTCACCTGATATATAAACTACAGCTCGTACAAAATGCAGCAGCTAGAGTTCTTACTAGAACTAGGAAGTATGACCATATTACCCCATTTCTGTCAACACTGCATTGGCTTCCTGTTAAACATTGTATAGATTTTAAAATCTTGCTAATTACTTACTAAGCACTAAATGGTTTAGCTCCCCAGTACCCGAGTGAGCTCTTAATGCATTATGGTTCGTAACATTTCTGACAGATTTCTGCTCGTTGTAAATCAGATAAAGATAAATTAGCACAGTACCAGTAAGTAATGAGAGCAATTGCGTGTGTAAATTAGTCATACCATCTCTCTATTAATTGTGAAGCTGTGGGTTGTAAATAGTTCCTTCAAAAGTAGAAAAATATATGCTATTATACGTTTTGAGTTTCTAAGCTACTTAACTGGACAGCGCTGACAACTAGTTTCTGCGTTCCTCTCTATGCACGCGATCTTCACGTTTTGCGCAGCTACTGTTTGTATGTGTGTTCGTGCAACAATGCAGCTGAGTGAGCACGGTAGCTTGGAATAATATACATCCAATCGTCTAAAATCGCTTGAATGTCCAAACTGGTAAACCTTAAAACAAATACAACTGACAAAGTTTAGTGAAAACGCAAGGCTCACTGCTCGTGCGCCATGTTCACCTCCGTGTTGTTTTTATGCCACTGACTGGACTGGGCGGAGTCACGTGGCTACACACGCGGTAGTATGTTTTTAAGGGGGATGTATTAACAGGATTAAAAAAAACGAAATAACTGACATTGGAAAATTACGTCGGTTAGAGATTCTGAATTTCGGTTTTGATTACTTTTCGATTAATCGTCCAGCCCTATAGCCTACTGCAATATACTGTCAATAAACAGCGCTCAAAGTCGACACTCAGAGGCTGTGTTTCAAATCACACCCTATACCCTCACTTCCTATTCCCTACATTAGTTCACTAATATAGTCCACTTCAGAGACTGAATTAAAAAAAGTGTGTGAATTCAGACACTGATGAACACCTGTTAACAAGCAGAATCAATGAAGGAACGAGACACAAGAAAAAGATTAAATCAACTGAAGTTAAAAGAAGACATTAATCTCTCAAGATCTGATAAAACAACTCCACAAACAGCATTACCAACTTCACTTATTACTAACCAGATTTACTTTATTTCTGTCACGTCTATAGAAGTTCTTATTAAAAAGTAATGGAGATTTAAATGTTTTATTGTTTCATTTGACCATTACCATGATAGAGATTAGTGTTTGCTTTAGTTGGGCTCTTGACCCTTGATTGGTGAACATCAGTTTTTCTTTGGTTGCTGTAACTGTCGATACAATACATTTGTTGTGGCAAAAAGGCAGAAAGAAAATGTGATCAGATGATGTTAGCTAATGGCCTGATCCATTGATCATCAGAGTCTAATCTATATTGTTTTATATATTTGATTATGGTATCCCTGTGATTCTACAGCATGAGATCATCAGTGTTGTTACAAGATAATATGAGGGATTTTGAAAACAGCTTGTACTCGAAACATTTTGAGCTACTATATCATTCAGAGTCACACAGACATCAAGAATTGGCATATGAATCTCAACAATGATGACAATCAAAAGTTTCATGCCGCCATGCATGCTGGGTACCAGCATATTACAGAAATCGTCCATGACTCCCAGCATGCATTGGGGCATTAATAAATTATGTCCCTGAATTGCCTGGTTATTTTCTATATTTTCTTACTGTTTGCCTTTATTTTTGCTGTTGTTTTTGTGTTGACTTTTAGTAGCGTGTTTTGTGATGTTCAGAGTTGATCTTTTATCTTTTTTGTTGATTGTCACCATTGTTGAGATTCATATGCTGATACTTGATATCTCTGTTTACGTAAACTCTGCGGTAGTTCAAACATTATTTGTAAATTGAGTTTAAAATTCTTTTAGAACTGATTGCTCAGCACTGCTTGATCTTACAGTGTTGGTATTGTAAAATTTTATTTATTTAAAAATTAATTTCTGATAAAGGATTAGACACTGGACGAGTTTATTGAACCAAACAATACATGATAATGATGTGATAATCATAACAAAACCAACAACACCAGAGCACAATTTTTCTTGGCTTTTTGTTGCCACAACAAATTTGTTTTAGGAAACAAAGTTACAGCAGCCAATGAAAAGTCAAGGGTCAAGAGTAGAGCCTGGCCGATATGGGTTTTTGGGGCCCAATACCGATATTAGTAAGTAAAAAAAATTCGATATCGATATATCTGCCGATATTCTTTATGTGTATATTATAGTTAAGTACCAGTCAAAAGTTTAGACACACTTCCCATTTGTGTGTCCAAACTTTTGACTGGTACTGTATATTGAATACCAGATATACATAAACAGAATATATATACACACACACATTTTTTGTAATGATCAATCAAATGTGGTTATCAAACACTTATACTGACGTGATAAAGATATGTAATGAAGGCAGGGTACTTAACAATTTAACAATAAACTTTATTATCCAAAATAAGCCTGGTATCAGTGCATTGAACAGTAAACTTCACTTATTATAAATAACTTTACAACACAAATAGTACAATATATCCAGGGTGCGATTTGTAGGGGGGGATGGGGGGGATTTCCCCCCTTCTGGTCTATGTATCCCTGCCTCTGCTGAATTATTTTTTATCCCCCCCGGGTGATGCTACTCCAAAAACCACCAACAGAGCATATAAAAATACCAAAAATAAAAAATCTTTTTTTTTTAAACATCGCCAAGTAAAACGCTGCGTTTATATAGAACTGTCTCTTTACGACCACAAAAAACGGGACACTTCTCAGACACGCATTCCGACTTCGCCTCAGCACCAGGCGCAAGTCAAACGAGTGCGGAAAAGGTAGACTACAGGTGACGACGAGGGAGCTTCAGTTGAACAACAGTGAACTGCGGTCAGATGAGATGTTGTCAGGTAAAATGTCGGTAAAATTAACATGACTGTCCAATCAGCCGTTATACTGTGCTCGTGGCGTGCACTCAAGAATTGCATGCGCAAAAGCGCCGGCGCGTGCTGCATAATTACTTTATTATAGCTTAAATAAAGCGTAAAAGAAACTATGAGCAATGACCGTCGTTGTTCTGTTGTAAGTTAAGTCATGAAGTTACCAAACATGCGATTAAAGCTGCCTCAAAACTGTGCATGTATTTACAGTGGTATGCGAAAGTTTGGGAAACCCCTTGCAGAATCTGTGAAAATGTGAATAATTTTAACAAAATAAGAGAGATCATACAAAATGCATATTATTTTTTATTTAGTACTGTCCTAAGTAAGATATTTTACATAAAAGATGTTTACATATAATCTACAAGACAAAAAAGTAGCTGAATTTATTAAAATATCTGGATGATCTATGACTGTTTTTTTGTTTTGTGATGGTTGTTCATGAGTCCCTTGTTTGTTCTGAGCAGTTAAACTGAACTCTGTTCTTCAGAAAAATCCTCCATGTCCTGCAGATTCTTCAGTTTTCAAGGATTTTTTGCATATTTGAACCCTTTACAGCAGTGGCTGTATGATTTTAAGATCCATCTTTTCACACTGAGGACAATTGAGGGACTCAAACACAACTTTTAAAAAAGGTTCAAACATTTACTGATGCTCCAGAAGGAAACACGATGCATTAAGAGCCGGGGGGTGAAAACTTTTTTAACAGGATGAAGAAGTCCAAATTTTTCTTATTTTGTTGAAATTTTTTTTTTTCCTTTAGTACTTCCCTTGGGAAGCAACAGAAGATACTTGCATGTTTCCCAGAAGACTAATTAAGTACAATTTACCTTGATCTTTAAATTAAAAAAGTTTTCACCTCCCGACTCTTAATGCACCGTGTTTCCTTCTGGAGCATCAGTGAATGTTTGAACCTTTTTTAATAGTTGTGTTTGAGTCCATCAATTGTCCTCAGTGTGAAAAGATTAATCTCAAAATCATACAGTCACTGCTGGAAAGGGTTCAAATATGCAAAAAATCCTCAAACTGAAGAACCTGCAGGACCTGAAGGATTTTTCTTAAGAACAGAGTTCAGTTTAACTGCTCAGAACAAACAAGGGACTCATGAACAACCATCACAAAACAAAAAAACAGTCGGAGATATTTGATAAATTCAGCTACTTTTTTTGTCTTGTGGATTATATGTAAACATCTTTTATGTAAAATATCTTACTCAGGAAAATACTAAATAAAAAATAACATGCATTTTGTATGAGCTCTCTTATTTTGTTAAAATTATTCACATTTTCACAGATTCTGCAAGGGGTTCCCAAACTTTCACATACCACTGTATGTATTTGTTGACATGGTTTTAAAGCTATTGTTATCCAATTTGTTGGCCTTAAAACGTCTTAAAAATGCACACATGTACACCAGGGAAATCTAAATTTTCTCGGGGGAGCATGCCCCCGTGCCCCCTACCAAACAACATTTTCTGACCTCCATAATTATGAATTACCCTGCATACGGCCCGGCTTATATTCTATTTAATGAAATCTGAGGTAAATGTGTATTTCTACAAATGTGCGCACTTTTGGACTAAAAGTTTGTATGTGTATGCACTGTGATCAAAATATAAATGGGACCAAACGTGATTGAATGTAAAGGGTTGTGTCTCGTAATTCTATTAATAACTACTGATTGATTTAGCATTTCTATCAGAAATAAAGAATTATTAGTGTCATTGTAGATAGTGTTGCAAATATCTAAGCTATCTTATACTTCAAATCTCAAGGTTAAATCAGAATTTTTTTTACAAATGTTTCTATAACAGCTGCCAAAAATAGTATATAGCTCCACTGTGGTTTTTAACACATTTTCAAAAAAAAAAAAAAAACCTTTTCAAAACATCCCCCCCTCAGTTTTTTTCACAAATCGCAACCTGAATATATCTATAACTTTAATTAAGAAAATAAACAAGTTAACTGTAGGACAAGCAAGCTACTGCCAATCCAACAGGGGCAGTTTTATACAGTCAATGGATTATTTTCTGGTAATAAAATGAACATGCAGAACTTGAGGACCATATTTAAATAGTCTTTCTGTGGTTTAATATTCACAGACACTAGTCTACATCGTGATTTTATTTAAGTGTTCTGACCTGTTTTTTATTTATTCATCAAAAATATTACAAATTCCGTGTTATACAGTAAAATACGCATTTTCTGCATCACGGAAATCCTACTAATGTAGCAAACGAGTATGATAAGCTCGTTGTAAGAGTAAAAGATGGGGACATGTTTATTTCTTTTATAGCAGCGCGTTTCACCAACTAAGTGACAATGTAGCATTAAATCACCATTCAACAGATTTAAGCCACAACCGCACCACGGTCTATTGGACTGCAGAAAGACACTAACTATTCAATCTGCTACATTAACTGACTGTATTGACAAACTATGCTAATTTAGGATATGTGATGTGAGCGATGTGATATTCATGAGTGACATGGCAGTTTTAAGGGATGGGGCTAATGTTATATTGGATGGACTTATATTGAAAAAGGAAACTTATGGGGGGGGGTTGGGTCATTGTTTATTAACTTTACAGTAAGTTATGTATTTCACAAACTAGTTAGCCACTTACTGTTAAGACAACACTTTGACTCTCATGAAGACACCGCTTGACTGCTTGCCGCTGCCTGAACAAGAGACCTCTTTACTGAAGTGAAAGGGTTGGCTGGTGCCAGTATCGAACAATGGAGTGCTCTCTGCTGGACAAACTACGTAATCACACCATTTACAACCATTTTATCTGCGTTATATGATCTGTAAAAATAAATGCTCATATCGGTGGCATATCGGCACCATGTATATGGTGATATATCGGATGCAGATATATCGGTGACAGGCTCATATCAGCCGACAAAATCGGCAAAACGATATATCGGTCGGGCTCTAGTCAAGAGCCCAAATGAAGTGAACACAGATCTCCATCATGGTAACGTCAAACGAAACAATAAAACGACATCTGAAGCTCCGTTAATTCTCAATAAGAACTTCTGTAGATGTCTGACAGAAATAAAGTCAATCTGGTTAGTAATAAGTGAAGCTGGTAATACTCTTTTTGTTGTTTAGCCCTCCTCTGCTGAGATCTTGAGAGATTTTATGTCTTTTATCTTCAGTTGATTTCATTTAAGGCTGTGGCTGAAATCAGTTGTAGTTCTTGTGTTTCTGCTCGTCTCTTTTTTCTGCTCTTGTTTCTTTTCTTCAGTGATCCTGCTTGCTAACAGCAGGTGTTCATCACTAAGTCTCAATTATCACTTAATTATCTCATTAATTTCAACACTGCTTCAGTGTTACTCTGTAGTGTGCACACATACAAGTGTTCATTTAAAACTGAAGATTTTGCTGTGGGGTTAAAAAGGTTAATTAACTGTAAATTAATTTACGGCAACAAACTGTAGAAAAACAGCAGTTTACTGACAACCCTGCTGCCAGTAGATTACTGTAAAATCAAGGAAAAACAGTAATATCCCTCCTGTTACCCTCAAATCTAGCAACATTTTCCCCCCACTGGGGTCAATTTGACCCCAGCCATTTAAACCTCCAGAATATGTTTTTATTTACAAAGGTTTATGTGTCAGGTAATTTGTTTCTTTACTACTCAGATAGCTCTTTAAATAAAACATCAGTCTGTCCTTGATGTTTTTCTTGGAGAAAAGTGGCTTCTTTGCTGCTGTTTTTCACCAAGCCACTGTCCAAAATTCTTGGCCTCACTGTGCATGCAGATGCGCACACACCTGCTGCAAATATTGAGCAGCTCTGCACATGATTCAGTAGTGACTCTTCAGGAGGTGACAGTCCTGGAACTTGTTGGATACTCTGAGCCATTCTGAAGCTTCTTCATTGCAGTTGAATTTCTCACATTGAAGTTCTTGATGGCCCAGTAAATGGTTCATTCAGGTGCAATATTCTTTGCATCAAAATGGCCTTGCATGCAAGGAAATGTCTGCAAAGCGATGATGGCTCCATATCTTTCTTTAGAGGTAACCTTTGATGACACAAGAACACAATGATTGGAGGCACTTCTTCTTAACTAGAACTTCTTCCTAACTAGAACTTGTTCACACTTTCCCATGCGCTGATGATATTATTAGTGAAATTATGTTAGCTGGTCATTTTGTACCATATACATCAGTGGGGGAGCGGGAATGTAATAAATTGCCATTTATGAAAGGTAATGCACCTCCTTGTGGTTGAGAGTCAACAGGAGTCAACACTAAGAGTCTCATTCTCATCTGAGGAGGATGCCTCACAATTAGGGTTCTCCTCATCTAAGTTCTCGTGAGAATTATGATTCCCCCCTCAACCACGTCGAGTGAACTATCGCTGGTTCTCGCAATACTACACGTATGGTTATGATAGGTTATGGCCCTAAAGCAGAGGGAAGTTGTTTGAAAATTATAAAATTGCTTGTTATAATGACCTCAGTATTATCCAAAACATGTGTAAAAATGTGATATTTCTAATTTTATACAGATAAATGAGCATGGTTTTATACAGATACATGAGCATGTGGTCAAATTGACCCCAAAGAACATCGATGCTACAAAATGTGTACAGGACACTGAAAATGTATCATGATGTTAATTTTATGTTTACTGAGTTGTCCCCATTAAATGAGGAAAAGTCATTAAATATTAAGCCAAAAAAAATGTTAATCATATGTTTAGAGACATAAACATTCCATGGGGTCAAATAGACTGCAAGGTTAATAGGAGGGATATATAATATTTATTTATTATTTTTTTGTGGTGGGGTCAGTGAAAATTTGGGCCAAATGGGCTAGTAAAACAACAACAACAAAAACTTAGCCCTGAGCCCTGATCAACACACACAAATGTTTCGTATCCCTTCATTTCTTTAACATTTTATGTTGCAGCCTTATGCTAAACTGCTTTAAATTACTTTTTTTT
>RJVU01075378.1:2561811-2635709 GCA_003731715.1 Anabarilius grahami
TTTTTTTTTTTTTTTTTTTTTTTTGGACAATTAATAAAATTGTGAAAATGTGACATCCTTACACCTTTCAGGTCTTTTTCTGTCTCTCTCTCTCTCGCTTACCTCTGCAAGATTCTCAGAAGGATGTAATTTAGTGGAGAGTGGCAATTTCTCTGGGATGGACAAGGCTCTGTTAACCCTTCCCCTGCAGGATGCTGCCTCATAAGCCATTAAGAGACACACATTTTGGGGTAATAGTGGCTGAATTGCTAGCCTGCTGTGGGTCCATTTGGCTGCTCTAAAACGCATGGCAATGCATCCTCACGCTATGTAATTACAGAAGAGAAGAGAAGAGAAGAGAAGAGAAGATGACTTTTGTTATTTAATTTTTATCCACACACAATATATATTTCTGCTGTTAAAGGGAAATGAAAATACTAAAAAGTTTTTTTTTTCATGCAGTAAGTCCAAAACAACACTAGACCACATATACTTACATATATATAACACATTGTGTTCCACAAAAGAGTAAATAATTTGCATTGTTTACTCTACGATGGCAGATATTTTGATACAGGACTAGTTGACTAGTACACTTGTTGATTAGCGAGGTTGAGTAGAGCGATTTTCAGAATTTTGTCCCATTTTTTTATATATATATAAATATATATATATGTCTTTTGGGGGTGAATTTAGAGACCCTGCTTCTCTGAGAGAGTTTTGCTGTAGTGCAACAAGTTGTCAACAGTCTAAAACAGCAAAAGTCAAAGCCTTTCTAACAAATTTGCTGCCATCAACAATATATTTTTTAGAAAAATAAATAAATAAATAGTTTGTCTATGTAGACATGCAGATGCATGCAGGCCATTGCATCATGGCTGACAAATTTTTCAGCAACACTAAGACTAAAAAGTAATTTTGGTAACTCTATTTTAAAGGTTATGTAGTTACACATTACTACATGTACTTACTAGTAATAGCGGTAAATTATGTATAATTACAAGTAACTAACCCTAAACTAAACCCTAGCCTTAACCGTAACTCTATAAAGGTACATGTAGTTCATTAATATTACTCAGTACTTATTTGATCAATTACAATATAACTACGTCACCTTAAAATAAAGTGTAACCGTAATTTTTATTTAAAACTTTTAAACACATGTCCCCTTTGCGTTGTTACATTTGTTTGCATTCTGTCCAGCTACAAACATGTCTTATGTGTAAGCATAAGGTATCTGGTAGACCCTAAATCAGCACCATTACACAGTTTTTTTTAACCCACTACTACATTTTCCAAATTAGTCAAGGAAAATGTAATTGTGCACATCCCTAATTTACTCTTTTTTCTGAAGCAAACTTCATCGCTGACTTTGTAGAGGAGAAGTCAACAATATATGTGTTGTGAAAGGAATATAGAACACCACAATGTCCTCAGTTCTCTGTCAACCTGAGGGTCAAACTGAAGAAGGAAAGACAGGAGGAGAGAAAAACGGACAGAGAGACAGAAGTTAATTGTACAATTCAGCACAGCAACATTGCCATCTTTTGGCAGCATGCTGCACAGTTCATAGTAAAACAAGAAGGTTCTTCTATAACATCAGTCTGCAAAACCAATGGTGATTGTAACCATTATTTTTAAGATAGTGAGAAATAAAATGTTACATTTCTTTAATATCCAATTTGTTTTTCTGAAGATTTATAAAAGGACCCAGGAATCTCACATAAGAGATCTCATGGGGGTATCTTGATCTCTTGAGTTAATAAAGAACAACTGTTAAGCAATACCATTTTCCTCTGGGAAGAAATTAGGCCAATAAAAGCACATATGTATTTGTATTGCAGAGGTGTGTGTGTGTACATAAGTAGATTGGTTCAATGGCATGTTTAATATGATGGACAATAAGTCTCATTTGTCAATTGTTCTTCAAACCATTCTTGCATACATTCTTAATTTATTCAATACAACAGTTTATGTAAGGCTGTTTATGTATCATTTACAAATGATTTACACAGAAATGGGCTTTGTATTTCACAATGGAGGTCCAATCTTTTTGGTTATTGATTAGTTTTATTACAAGCCACGCTAGCTTTTTCATAATTTGCTCAGTACACAGAAAGTATCTATGCTGCTATAATCAGATGTTGTGTAGCTATTCAAAAGCCAAATAAACATTTCAATGTAGTAAATTGTGTTTAGGAGCTGTGTAAAATAAAAGTGACATTACTGTGAAATATAATGCATCTATCTTAAAAAAAATAAAAAAAAATAAACTGTTGTGGCTGTTGTTCCCACGCTGCTGTGTGTGTGTGATACATCAGGGATGAGGACAGCATCTGGACTGACACAGAGTGACAATTCATCCTTCTCTCCATCCATCTGACGTGTCACTCCACCTGATGGCTTTATTGTGTGGCCTGTCAGAGTACTTAATCTGTGTGTCACTCACACACACACACACACACACACACACTCACACCTTCAGCAACATTAGATCTGGTGTAATGTCAGTCAGCATGGCCCAGATATGATCAGCTATTTAGCATCATTCAGTCTGTTGTTACAGCGTGGGTCTGTGCGGTCCGGCCAGAGATAGCAGAACTGGCCATTTTCCAGTTCGTTTGACACACTCTGACAGATGTCATTGCATAGCAGACGGTGGACAGACACACTGTGACAGAGACAGACATGATGTCTCACTCTGCAGGGAAGGGAGCAGGTGTTCTGTGGGTAACAAAGTACCATCACATCCATCTGAAAGCGATCACCCTTCATATGTTTGTATGTTGAACTAGGATGATCAGATAAAATACAGCTGATTAAATACATGACATTTTATTTTGACGTTTAAGTAGCTGTTTTTTTGTTTTTGTTACTTAGAAAAAAACAGATAGAAGGTGGTTCTGCATGCTGACTGGCCATTCCAGTTGCTTACATGCATGATCAGGTCTATGTGAAACTGTGAAGGATACATCAATGCTGACTTCAAAAACAACCAGATGAAGGCAACTCAGCAGACAACATTTACTCAGATATTGAATTTGCTTGTGTCTTGATGCCTCCCTACCTCTCTGTGAAGACATTTTTTTCAGGTTTCTGACAGCCATAGTAACATCTATGATGTGAAACACCTGTTCACCAGCTGCACAGCACCCAGAGGTAAACTATTAACTTTAGCTTACATGTCACAGACTAGATGTTCTATCTAGTGGAATGCTGCCTTAGCTAAATTATTAAAATAGCATGAATTCGCCTTTTGTACATTTTAATACATTAATTTGCACAACAAGCGAGGGCATAGTATCAGCATGTATAATGTACACATATTTAAGTACACCGATCAGGCATAACATTATGACCACTGACAGGTTGAATAACACTGATTATCTCTTCACCACGGCACCTGTTATTGGGTGGGATATATTAGCCAGCAAGTGAAGGCACCAGGATGCACTATGGGAAGAAGGCAAGCCGGCAGAGACAGTGTGATGATTGGGCAATGTTCTGCTGGGAAACCTTGGGTCCTGCCATTCATGTGGATGTTACTTAGACACATACCACCTACCTAAGTATTGTTGCAGACCATGTACACCCTTTCATGGAAACAGTATTCCCTGGTGGCTGTGGCCTCTTTCAGCAGGATAATGCGCCCTGCCACAAAGCAAAAATGGTTCAGGGATGGTTTGAGGTGTTGACTTAGCCTCCAAATTCCCCAGATCTCAATCCAGTCGAGCATCTGTCGGATGTGCTGAACAAAAGTCCGATCCATGGTGGCCCCACCTCACAACTTACAGGACTTAAAGGATCTGCTGCAAACATCTTGGAGCCAGACACCACAGCACACCTTCAGGGGTCTAGTGGAGTCCATGCCTCGACGGGTAAGGGCTGTTTGGCAGCAAAAGGGGGACCAACACAATATTAGGAAGGTAGTCATAATGTTAATGTTATTCATAATGTTATGAATACACAGCCTTAGAAACTTTTAAAATCATATGATATGATAATTTTTTTCATTGAAACCTCTCTGGTGCTTGTATCATGCCATTAAGTCACATGACACGAAAAACAAATAAGATTTTATGTTACTGGTGTGATTTAAGCTCTATATCCACCTAATTTTGCAGTGCGGAAGTAAGCTATTTTCTGTGAATTTGCAAGAGTTCTGATTCATTAGCCGCTATATGTAAATAACTAGAATAACAATTGTAGTAAACATAAAAATATATGCGCTAAAAACAAGTGTGTTTAAAATTAAGATAATACATGAAAATATTATGATAACAAATACCAGTTTGCAATCTCAAGCAGCAAAACAGGTTGTTTTTGTACAGCTAAAATAACTGGAAACAGATGACACCAGAAGCTTTACACATTCAAGGTACAAATGGCCACACCCATTCTTACATTAAAAATAAAGTGGATACAATTGTTTCATTTGAGAGTGACAAACCAATTAAATTTCACTTTCTTCATCATCAGAAGACTAAACAACTGGAGTTCTATAGTTTACTTACTCTACCTTTACCTTTTTCAAGCTTGAAACATATGGACCCCATTGACTTTCATCATTTTGTAAGAGTTTGGACAGACAGATTTTCATTTTTGGGTGGAATATAATTTAATGCCACATACACCACCAAAAAGGAATTCAAACGTAAATATACATCTGAACTCACATTTCAGTAATTGCACTCAAAGCACACATTTTCAAATGGCAGAAAAAAAAACTAATAAACATACTGTAAATCGCCTCATCAAATTTGTAATATCTACAGTCATATAGAGTTCTGGGTCCTTATCTTGTATTTCTGAAATTACTTACAGGCCTTGGAAAGATAATAAAGTGGTTATGAGCGTATGTAACACCATCAGTGTTTCAAACTTTTGCTTGCTTGATTTTATACATCTATGCTCCAGAGAAAAGCCTCTTTGAATTCCTCTGAATTAGCACAAAACAGACTCTGAAAGGTACACTTCCAAATCCTTCCTTTTACTGACAATGCAGTTTTCTGTATCAGCGGCTGGGGCTGCTAATTAATTGTATTTAGTATAATAAATTTTCCACAGGGACAGCTTGACACAGTGAATTAATGTCTCGCCTTAATACCTCTGCCTCTCCATTACCGTGTATAGCCAGAGCCACCCAGCGCTTTGCTAAATGGAGTTGGATGTGTTTCTTATGAATGGAGATAACATTACTTTCTTGCTCAGAGGGGCAACATGCATAAATCTTGCATGAAAACAGAGGCCTATGGGTCTGATACTCTTTACAGTCTTTACTCCCCAGCTGTATAATAGTTATATTCTGAGAGCTATTGTGTTGTTAAAGAAACTTTTAAAAGCTTTACTTTATTGGTTAATAACTGTTGCTAAAACAAAAAAAACAATGGAGGGATGGTTTTCAGAATTGACCACTATATGGCCACTTCATAATTGTTGTTATTTATTATCATTATTAATAATTATTATTATTATTTGACTGTCAAAGTAATAGTTTAGCCAAAAATAAATGTACTTAGATAATTTACCTAATACCATTCCAAACTCAACTTTTTTCTTCCTTTATAACTTTTTAAAAATAATTATGCTAAACATTTCCCTCTGTGTTCCATGGAGAAAAAAAGAAAACAGAAAAGATTAAAAAGTCTCTTAGGTTTGATTAGGGTGATATGAGGTTATGAGGTTTATAATAAATAAGTGATTCCCCAACCTGTTTCTGTAATGTTGGTGAACTCAGACACAAAGGAAAGCAGGATGCAATTGCAGATTTAATTATAAATACCAAATAACAAATTACCAGTACAAAACAGAACGTGGGAACAAGAAGGAAAAAAAAAACAGACCTGAGAACAACTAAACAAAACCACCATAGGATCAGACAAAGCACAAAAGGGAAACACAAGGGCTGCATCCAAAAGCTTAAAAATGCTGCCTTTGGAGGATGAATTCCTAGGTAGGAGGGCATCAAGGCACATCCGAATCAAATGTCTGCTTCACTTCCTGTCTCCTGTCTTCACATCTACACCAGACATGACGCGAAATGACAAAAGCAAATAGAACCCATTATAATCAGTGATGTTGTCTACACTAAATGCATCGCGACACGGCACAACAAATTCCCATTCTAATTTTTGCTTAACTTTTGATATGCTTTGTTGCGTTTGGTGTGGACAGCTTCTAGCTTTTGGCCACATCCAGCAAGGGCTGCATCCAAAAGCTTAAAAATGCTGCCTTTGGAGGATGAATTCCTAGGTAGGAGGGCATCAAGGCACATCCGAATCAAATGTCTGCTTCACTTCCTGTCTCCTGAGATACTTTCATCTGATCAATTTTTGAAGGCAGCATGGATGTATCCTTCACTGCCTTTGATATCCCACAATCCTGTGCTTTCCATTTTGTGACAGTGGAGCTAAAAAATATGGTGTCTGAAGGTTGTGGAGAGTAAGGTGGGTGGCATTATCTTCTCCCTTTTCCCATCGCATATCAGCTTAGAGTAGCATTTATTTTAAATAAAAATTAAGAAAATATTCAGTGTCTAACGGGTATTTAATATTGGGAATAAAGTGTTCAACGGGTAGGGTTAGGATTAGGTGTAGGAGAGGTAAGTCAAGAACAAGTAATATAGCAGCACAAACCCAATAAAGCAGCATCCATTTATGATTTAAATAATAATATATATATATATATATATATAAACAAACCCGATTCCAAAAAAGTTGGGACACTGTACAAATTGTGAATAAAAACAGAATGCAATGATGTGGAAGTTTCAAATTTCAATATTTTATTCAGAATACAACATAGATGACATATCAAATGTTTAAACTGAGAAAATGTATCATTTTAAGGGAAAAATAAGTTGATTTTAAATTTCATGGCATCAACACATCTCAAAAAAGTTGGGACAAGGCCATGTTTGCCACTGTGTGGCATCCCCTCTACTTTTTATAACAGTCTGCAAACGTCTGGGGACTGAGGAGACAAGTTGCTCAAGTTTAGGGATAGGAATGTTGTCCCATTCTTGTCTAATACAGGCTTCTAGTTGCTCAACTGTCTTAGGTCTTCTTTGTCACATCTTCCTCTTTATGATGCGGCAAATGTTTTCTATGGGTGAAAGATCTGGACTGCAGGCTGGCCATTTCAGTACCCAGATCCTTCTACGCAGCCATGATGTTGTAATTGATGCAGTATGTGGTCTGGCATTGTCATGTTGGAAAATGCAAGGTCTTCCCTGAAAGAGACGACATCTGGATGGGAGTATATGTTGTTCTAGAACTTGGATATACCTTTCAGCATTGATGGTGCCTTTCCAGATGTGTAAGCTGCCCATGCCACACGCACTCATGCAACCCCATACCATCAGAGATGCAGGCTTCTGAACTGAGCGCTGATAACAACTTGGGTTGTCCTTGTCCTCTTTAGTCCGGATGACATGGCGTCCCAGTTTTCCAAAAAGAACTTCAAATTTTGATTCGTCTGACCACAGAACAGTTTTCCACTTTGCCACAGTCCATTTTAAATGAGCCTTGGCCCAGAGAAAATGCCTGCGCTTCTGGATCATGTTTAGATATGGCTTCTTTTTTGACCTATAGAGTTTTAGCCGGCAACGGCGAATGGCACGGTGGTTTCCATTACAGTAGCATTCCTGTATGTGATGCAGTGCCGTCTAAGGGCCCGAAGATCACGGGCATCCAGTATGGTTTTCCGGCCTTGACCCTTATGCACAGAGATTGTTCCAGATTCTCTGAATCTTTGGATGATATTATGCACTGTAGATGATGATAACTTCAAACTCTTTGCAATTTTTCTCTGAGAAACTCCTTTCTGATATTGCTCCACTATTTTTCACCGCAGCATTGGGGGAATTGGTGATCCTCTGCCCATCTTGACTTCTGAGAGACACTGCCACTCTGAGAGGCTCTTTTTATACCCAATCATGTTGCCAATTGACCTAATAAGTTGCAAATTGGTCCTCCAGCTGTTCCTTATATGCACATTTAACTTTTCCGGCCTCTTATTGCTACCTGTCCCAACTTTTTTGGAATGTGTAGCTCTCATGAAATCCAAAATGAGCCAATATTTGGCATGACATTTCAAAATGTCTCACTTCCAACATTTGATATGTTATCTATATTCTATTGTGAATAAAATATAAGTTTATGAGATTTGTAAATTATTGCATTCCTTTTTTATTCACAATTTGTACAGTGTCCCAACTTTTTTGGAATCGGGTTTGTATATAATCATATACACTGAATATGTTATTATTGCATACTGTTTTATTATTATACTACAATACACTGTGGTGCAAATAGTATCTGCCAGACTGCCACTATTTCAGGGTTTTTCCTACATTTAATTTTTGTTCCGCCAAAGCCTTATTTGATCAGTTATTAAGAGTTGTTTATTATTCAGATGACTGCTGCACTGACGGACAGAACGAGAAGAGAGCTCCTCCCTCGTGCACGCAAACTCTCTCTGTCTTCAAAGTAAGCACTGTCTTTGCACTCTCTCTACCTCGCACATAATAATCTAGATCAACTGACACGATGCTAAAAGTTCGGAAGAAGACGCATTCGAAGAATGTTTTTCCTGAATAACCACTGGGTGTGAATAGTGCTCAAAAGAACATCACATCTTCTCTGAAAGGCGTCCCGCATGTGCAGCTGACATAAACCACACTTTCAGTAAACAAAAAGAAAATCCTATCCAGTGATGAAGAGTTTTCTGAGTTGATAAATCTTTTGCGATGTCCTAATATAACAGTCGCGATTCGCACGCAACGCGTCAACGTCCGCAAATGTCCGATTCGCACCCTAATGGCTCATTTGAACAGATTTATTTTAATGAAACATGAAAACAACTGACCTGCCCACACGGTCTATAACGAATCATTTACTCGAACAACTCTGAAATGAGAACATAATTGTGCTTACCCCATTTAGCAAGAGTGGCTAATAAAATTTGTCTTAATAATCCACAGTATTTTCAGGTTATTTAAATGACAATGTGTAAATTAGGCCTACCTATAAAATCAGTTAGTTTAGACTGTAGTGAAGTGAAACCAGAACAAAGCAAGTTGTTGTTAGCTAGGTGCATTCAATTGTATATGGTAGAAAATTATATTATTAGTTAATGTAACTTTTTAATGCTACTTTTTAATACTGATTATTAATTATCATTGTTATACATACCAAAATAATTTTCAGGTCTAGCATCTTCTCTTACAAAGCTATGAAATCACAGATTTTTTTGCAAAGAGGTCAAGAAAGAATTACAGTGAGAGTGATGGAGTAGGGCACTTTTTACTGTTTTTGTGGATGACCACGTCTGTCACCACCGAAGACCATTTTTGCGCAAACTCGGTCCTGGAGGGCCACTGTCCTGCAGAGTTTAGCTCCAAACTAATCAAACACACCTAAACCAGCTAATCAATTCATTCAGGATTACTAGAAGGCTAGAGGCAGGTGAGACCACCGAAGACTGAGTTTGCCCACCCCTGGTCTAAACAAAAGGAAACGGAAACTTAAACTTAAACAGTTCCTGCCATAATGTGTTAAATTACCCGCCATATTCCAAGATGACGAACTATTTACACTTACACCGCATCTACACCAGACATGACGCGAAATGACAAAAGCAAATAGAACCCATTATAATCAGTGATGTTGTCTACACTAAATGCATCGCGACACGGCACAACAAATTCCCATTCTAATTTTTGCTTAACTTTTGATATGCTTTGTTGCGTTTGGTGTGGACAGCTTCTAGCTTTTGGCCACATCCAGTGTATACATGGTGTGAGTGTTAATAGCATCTAACTTCTACACTTAGTACAAAGAAAATACTGCTATTTTCACTTTGTGTACATATATTTTAAAGCTATTTTGCCCTTAGTGCAAAGAAAATACTTTTTGTAGCTATTTGCACTTAGTGTAAATAGCATCTGCCGCTGCTCCCCAAATTAAAAGACTACAAAACAAGAGCAAAAAGACACAGAATACATAACAGAGCACCCCAATTTGGGAGGCTGCCTAAGTCCCAAAACTAAGTAGGCAGGGGATCAAGGTGGGGCAGGGGACCACCAGAGCGGAACAGAGGAGGGAACGAGAGTGTAAGCTGCCACCTCAGGGGGAGCCACAGCAGCCTACAAACACAAAATGGCGAAGGACCTCCAGGACCACTGGACTTGGGACCAATGGATACAGGACCGTCTCTTGAGTGCTGAGACCACCATACTTGAAACCATTCTGCCACTTCTTCTGGTGAAGAAGGCTTCGGGAAAGAGGTTCTGACACCAGTCTCATATAAATGTATAATGTACATTTGAAAAAGAAGAATTTATTAACATCTTGTCCAACAAAAGAAAACATGTTTTTACTCCAAACTCACTTCATTATGACAGTTGAGCATCCTTCTGTGAGATGATGTGGCTTCTTACACAGAATAAGGCAGTCGTGTGTTTATTAGTCATGTTTAATCAATCAAGGTGTTTAAATCTTCTGTTTATTCAGCTACAGTGATATGATGCCTGTTATCTTCTTCTGCGGCAAGGCATATTTCGAGTTTCTGCGCAAGAGCGCCCTCTGGCTTTCACATGGAGAAGCATTTACTACTGATCACAGAGCCATACAGCTCTGACAAGCTGCGCATTAAATAACCGCAGCCTTTGCCAAATCACGTGCGATTTAATCGCAATAAATCGTACAGCCCTATGACTATGATGTGGGCACGACTGTCTCCTGCACGTATCGAGAGCCTCTTGGCCACGATGTCCAGGCCATCACTGTAAAGCATATTCAGAGGCTACTGGGGCTCATGGCAGCTGTGTCCAATGTCATACCTTTGGCCTCCTGCACATGAGACCACTGCAGTGGTGACTGAAAACCAAGGGGTTTTACCCGAGGGGAAATCCGTTCTGTATGATCAGGGTTATGCACAGATGCCTTCATTCCCTGGAGATATGGAAAAAGACTTGGTTTCTGTCTCAAGGCCCAGTGTTGGGAGCACCATGTCACCGGAAAATTGTCTCAACAGACGCATCCCTCACGGGCTGAGGTGCGGTCATGGATGGCCAATTTGCAAGGGGTATATGGGGGGACCATCATCTTTCGTGGCACATAAATTGCCTGGAGATGCTGGCTGTATTCAGAGCTCTGAGGAGCTTCCTCCCAGACTTCAGGGGCCAACACATTCTAGTTCGTTCAGACAACATGTCGGTGGTCGTCTATATAAATCATCATCAGGGGTGTCTAAGTCGCCCTCTTTGCAGACTGGCACACCAGAGCCTCCTGTGGTCCCAGGGGAAACTGTTGTCTCTCAGAGCAATGTATGTTCCCGGGGACCAGAATTTGGGAGCAGACATCCTGTCAAGGCAGGGGCTGAGGCCCAAGGAATGGAGACTCCACCCTGAGATGGTGGAGTCAATATGGGAAAGGTTTGGCCCAGCGGAAGTGGATCTATTCGCATCTCAAGAGATGACTCACTGTCAGCTGTGGTTCTCTCTCACGCCTCTGGCTCCCCAAAGGCTGGATGCCATGGTGCAGATGTGGCCGTGTCTGTACACATTTCCCCCAATCACTTTGCTCCCAAGACTTCTACAGAGGGTCCGTCTGGACAGGTCAGTCTCCTCTTGGTAGCCCTGTTCTGGCTGGCCCGAGTATGGTTCTCAGACATCGTGTCACTCCTGGCAGGCCCTTAATGGGAGATTAGAGTCAGGAGGGACCTGCTTTCCCAGGCCGGGGGCACAATATATCACCCCTGTCCAGAGCTGTGGAAACCGTAGGTCTGGCCCCTGAGGGGGCCCAGTGCCTAGAGGCAGGTCTCTCAGCCGGAGTGGTTGAGACTATATTCAACTCTAGAGCTCTATCCTTGAGGAAACTCTTGGTGTAGAGAGCATGGTTTGTGGTGGGCTTGGCTCCTCCGCATAAGTTCATGAAATCTCATGAACGTGTAGTCTGCATAGTCTGCATCTTCCTTCAACACCAGGCACACAGGTCCTCTTGTCCTAAGCTGTGTCTGGACAGTTTCACACTAGGACAGGCATCACTTGGCATGGCGCAGAGGGCATTCCGTTCTCCAAAGTGTCGTCAAGACAATGCAGCGTGAGTTCCCTCGAAAAGGAACATCTTGGGTTAAAAGGGAACGAGACGTTGCATCCCTTTGCTATTTCTTTTTATGCCTGAGGACGACTGGCTTTGACCTATCAGAAGTTGACGCTACTGTGTGCCAGCATCTCTTTATAGCTTCCGTGTATGCCATCACATGCCACTTCACTGAGTACGTCATGATGCAGCACCAATCAGGATTGGTCTAGTTTGACATCTACTTCAGGAGCTTGCAAGCTAAAGGCGTTCCCCAAAGTGTCGTTAAGACGACACAGCTTCTCGTTCCCTTCTCAGGGAACAAGGGTTACAGTCATAGCCCGAGGTGTATGGAGGACCAAATTACTCAAAATGAAATAATTAAATAAATCATGCATTTATTTATTTATTTTTATTTTATTTTATTGACAAAAAAAACACACTATTGCACATCCCAATGTACTTCAAACAAATGTGCCAGCTGAATGCTATGAAAACATACAGTCATTTATTACACTACCTGTCATAATAAAGAGAGAACACAAATATTTTAAGAATCTATCAATGACTTGTTTGAAACAAAAAATGGTATTACCATTTATTAGGAAAATAACAAACTGAAACAACTAAATAGTTTCTAAATAATATTCACACATAATATCCAAAAAAAGCATAAGTTCGTATTGACTGTAACTGGGCATCTGGAAAAAAAATATGAAGTGTTTTACTTTTTCCTGCCTTTCTTGTAAAACAGTAAAATCTAAAATGTATGGATAAAAACAATAAATATATTGTAGCTTTAGAAATACAGCTGTAACTAAAGAGCTTACACATACTGGTGGATTAATCATTACAGAAACATGAAAAATGATTTTAGTAATCACCAATACTGATAGTTTATGCTGCCCTGACCTGTGGCAGGTATCAGATGTCTAATAACTGTAGCACTATAGTGAACATAGTTTAAATCTCTACGCTACATTAAAAATGAAGATAGGAATAAAGATAATAAAGAAAAACACAAACTCAGTGTTAACCAACAGGCAAGATAAATGTTCTGCAGGAACACACACGTTCACTCTGGACACAATCACCTCTTAAGGTGATGATCCACGTGGCAACTTTTGAGCAATGTTGCTGGGCAATGTTGCCGGGCAATGTTGCCGTCAACGGGTAACCTGATGAGACACAGGGCAACTAATTAGGGCAACAGACAGTTGGCAGCAACTAATCAGAGAGGAGCAAATCTATTGCCAACCCAATAAATACTTTATTATAAACACTTGTTAGGCACTTTATTTCAACTTTTCAAATATTTTCTTCATTTTTTATTAAAAATAAATGCCTTTCCGATCTGATTTGTGATAGGAAAAGGGAGAAGAGTGAGTTCAGCAAAAGGCGGATTCGAACCCGCATAGATCGCATCAAAAGCTATTCATGTGCCACACGCCATACAGCCTACGCTACTACATACGTTAAACAGACTCCGTCTTTTTATTATATAACTGAAAACATTCAATGGCTTAATTACAGCTTACACACATTACTTCAGACAGTTGTTGGTATTTTAAGTTTTGGGTTGACGCATGACAACTTACTAGCGTAAAAAGACATAAGTTCACACTCCTTTTCTCCGCTCCACTGCCGCTGAGAGGCCGCCATCTTGTTTGAATTTTTTCTGAATTCTCCGAACCGGTTAACCGGCTGCTAACATTCTGATTGAAGGATCTCAAAAAATTGCCCACGACCAATCTAACGTATCCAGATATAAATTTGTTGCTCATTCTCAGTGGGAAAGTGCCCAAGCAACGTTGCTCGGCAACATTGCTCAAAAAGTTGCCCCATGTATCATCACCTTTACTGTCATTTCTTTATCCTGTAAATAGGCTATAAGAAACGTCTTACATTTAAAGTACGTTATCCCTTCACAGTTACTACAATCATAAAATACTTAAATGACATGTCGACTTTTAAATCGAAATTTAACTTTAAACTGATATTTCAGCAAAAAAGAATATTTTTTCACTGAATATAAAGTTTGAAGTTTAACGCAGACTGTAAGGACGAGCCTTTATGCAAAATGTAAATGATCGCGTGAATGCATTAGCTTGAAGCTTAAGATAAATAATTCTCATGTTTTCATCAGCTTTGATCTCATACCTTTCCCGCAGCAGCCCACTCAAAAGGTAGGTATCATTTGATAGAACACTTTTTAAATTTTAAGAAAATATAAATTACATTACATTTGGACATTTTCTTGCTGAGAAACAGCTGATAAAAGACAAAAAATATATAGAATTTTTTTCAAATAATTTGTCTTTTTTTTATTTGACATGGAATAACCCAGAAACGCAATAAGATCGGATAAAAATAATTTTTTGGTGATGCTCTCCAACATGCATCTGGTTCAAATTTCGTGGTGATAGCATAAAGTATAGTTGAATAAATTGTTATTCATTTTTTCCGCAGCCAGGTGGCGCCAACGGGCGGTAAACTCCGGTTTAGAGGCACTTCTCAGGACTCTTTATGAGTTTTTCAAAATGGTTAGATGCATGAGATGAGATTCTAAGCTTTAAAATTATATCTATTTGTGTTATTCCACATTGGAAAACGAACATGGATGGGTCCGGGAATATTGGATACCAGTGTTGGGCAGTAACGCGTTACTGTAACGCAGTTACTTTTGACAGTAACTAATACTGTAACGCAGTTACTTTTGACAGTAACTAATACTGTAACGCGTTACTTTTTAAATAAATTAACTCCGTTACCGTTACCACCAGCGTTGTACGTTACTTTTTTTAATTAATTAATTTTAGCTGAAGTGTAGCCTACAGCATAACCTGTTTACAGCAGCGACACATTGTAGGATTGGTGGATGCCAACCACTGTAAACACGAAGACGCACTGTGGGCGTGTTTCCGTTTATTCAACTATGTGCAGCAGTCATGGCGAGTCAAGGCGAGAGCAAGAGTTTCTCAAAGTGGAAATATGCTCATTATTTCACTTTAGTTGAGCATAAAGACAAAAACCTTTTGGTCAAATGTGAGCTGTGTCTTTCTGGTTCGAAGGTCCTATCTACTGCGATAAACATGTGACATGCTGGATCGAAAATATGTGAAGTAAGTTTTTCTAGTCGACTAGTAGTTGTTCATTTAAGCCATTAGTTGACTAATCACATTTATATTAATTTAATTTCTTAAATACTGGAGAGAATAAACTAATGATGAGCGTTTATGTAATATAGGCTATGCACTCAAGCGCAGGCATAACGCTTGCCAGAAAGAACCGGCAAAAGTAATGATTATGAATATGACAAAAAAAAGCAAAGAGACATTTTAATTGTCTATTAATAAAGTAATGTTTTCTGAATCAGTGTCGGCTGCAAAGATGAAGTTGACATTGCTGACTCTCATCATCTCCGCATAGCCTACTGGACGCGCTTAGAGAGAAAATGCACATTTCATTCGGATTACATCATCAGAGTAGACTCTTTTCGTTTTTAATTATTTCGTTTTAAAGTAGATATTTCAAGCTTTCTATAGATATATTTCTCAGGTCTGCGAGGCAAGCAGCCTATACGCTGAGTTTCGGTTAATTTAGCCTATAAGTCGCGCTCCAGTTCACGAGCCAGTGATCGCGCCCGTGCATCCATGATTATATTGTCTGCTATATTTGCTTCTTATTTATTAAATAGTCAATTGGTTGATGAAACAATGATTAAAATTAAGATACAATTTTTACAAAACGAAATTCACTTTAAAGAGAGGCTTTCTATAAAACAAAACTTAATGAAGTTGTCAAAATCATGTCTGACCCACTCCATGTCTCCAGATGCATCTTACTCATGCTGTTCACTTTTCATAATCAAGTAAATTAATTTAAAATATAACATAAGACTATTTAAACATATATGAAACTACATTTTCTTTAATGACAGTACAGATAAATTTCATAAGCAAGAGCTGATCATGAGTCACGAGTCAGATCAATAATTATTTATTCTTAGACTTATTTGACTTTTTTTTTTTTTTAAAGTAACGCAATAGTTACTTTCCCTGGTAATTAGTTACTTTTATAATGATGTAACTCAGTGACTAATTCCGTTACTATTTGTGAGAAGTAACTAGTAACTATAACTAATTACTTTTTTAAAGTAACGTGCCCAACACTGTAAAACATGTGTAAACATGTTCTAAAAACATGTCTCTCACACTTCATCCCTGAAAGATGAGAGACATGTTTTTAGCCAAGTATGTTAAATCACTCCGCGAGTAATATCTTGTGATCAACGCAATATATTATGTTGATTTTGATGTGGATTCATTTTAATCTTGAGAATCTGCTTTAAATATTGATGTGCCATTTTTTATGATCTATGCATTTTTCACGAAGTTATGAGCATGTGAAATATACATATTTGTATTCAGTTAGCGGCTGTGCTATTTTTGTTGTAAACGCATATTACTCAGACTCATTAGAGGCTTGATATGAAAGTTTAAAGTCTCTGGTTTTGAATGCAAAAAGAATTTAGAAAGTTTAGAGAAAAAGAATAAAGAGAGTTTGATCTTGTGATCAGTGATTTTAAAGGGTGAAGATATCACACCCTCTTGAGGTGACTGAGCCAATAAGGAGTTTTCCCCTTCTGTAGCAAGATATTAGCATAAGACATTGGATTGGATGTTTGAGAGAAGAACCTTCTAGATTCTTATAATACTAATGTGTCACAGATTTAGTAACATGTAACATAAATTACCAAATAGGAAACGAAAGTTGGAGTCTGTAGATACCAAACATGCTACCCATGTGATTTCAGTTAACTATAAATTTGCAACTCTGGAACATTAATAACAAAATAGTTAATTTGTATACATGTTTATACATATATCATATATAGAATATTAAGGATTAAGAGGGTTTATTTGTCCTTCTCAGAAAGAATGAAGTCAGAGTCACTAGTCTCTGCAAAATTCTTTCTGATCGTAAAAGTTTTTATCTGTTTTCCTGTGTCCTGTAACAGGACACCTAGTTCTGCCTGTGTGTTAGCTACGTTTGGGATGCTAGTTGCAGTTTTAGGGGGATGGGTTCACAGAACTTTGATAGAGTGAGTTTCTGGATAATTCATTAAATATAATGAATAATTGTGTGTCTGATTGGTCCAGACGCTAAACCCGCATTTGGCCCTTCTAAACAAAAAGTGTCTTATAAATTTAAAATCAATACATTGTTTTATGTGTCCAAGTAAGCAGAATGATTTTAACACTAAAACATACAGTTCCCAAAAGTCTTGTGAAAAACAAAATGTTTTAGTATGTGTTTTGAGGCCTAATTTTAGTGACTTTTTTTTTTTCAAAAACCATGCTTATACATAATTCTCTCAAAAATACAAACCTGTACATACTTGTTGCTCACATTATTGTAGCTTAGTTTGTGCTAAATACAGTGTATTGAGACTTTTTCATTAATATGTTTATAAGCAACTGAAAAAAAGCACAAATGTCAGGGCATGTCAAAACTACTCCAGTACCCCAAATTATCCTCAGACCCCAGAGGGTTAATTATATAACGCTTTATACATTACAGATTGCTTCAAAGCAGCTTTACAGTTATAAGCAGGGAAACAATGATTCAATGATGCAAACAGAATCCAATTCTGCTGTAAAACAGCTCTAAAAAGATGATAGTGTCTGTGGCAAGCAAAGCGGTGCTGAGAGCCGTGGGAACGGAGCGAGGCCGGTGGCATGAGGCCTGGTCCTCTCTCGTCCTTCACTCCTCCTTTTATCCTTCCAGAGCTCATCTGTAGTACTCGAGACTAGTGTGATGTGTAGGTGATGCTCATTAACAACTGCGCCACCGGCCTCGCTCCATTCTCGTGGCTCTTGGTTTTGCCCTGCTTGCCACAGTCTCGTATAGCAATTTATCTCGAAGGGAAATATGAATAATTAATTATAAATGGTTATAACAAATTATAAATATTTGGATCAGTTACGAGATGTAGCAAAATGATTACAATCAATTAACTTGTTTGTCCAGCGAATACTGTTTTAATTGTTAACTAACTCTCAGAAAAGTTATTTTCATGGCTGTAGTAAAATGATTACTTCTTATTGTGTACAGTGCTACTAAGCATATCAGATAGCTTAGAAGAACTTGATGTTGTAACAGAAACTATTTACTTTTTTTTTTACTAGACACAGTTGCTACTTTGCACCTAAAGAGTCAAACACTGTGATATAATGAGCACAATTGTGCCCTCAAGAAAGCAGCCTGGAAAATGGAGCACAGCTGGAAGAAAACAAAACTAGGGCTATTTCACATTGCATGGAAGGATAGTGTTTCTGCCTACAGAAAGGTCTTAAAAATGCTAGATCTGCTTACTTTGTGACTGTCTTAGAATAAAACAAAAACCCTACATATTTATTTCATACAGTGGCTAAATTAAAGGGTTAGTTGACCCAAAAATTAAATTTCTGTCTTTAAGTACCCTCATGTCGTCCCAAACCCGCAAGACCTTTGTTTGTCTTCGTAACACAAATTAAAATATTTTTGATGAAATCCAAGGGTATCTGATCCACACATAGGCAGCAACGACATTGCACATTTTGAGGTCCAGAAAGGTACTAAAGACATCGTTAAAACCGTCGATGTGACTACAGTATTTCAACCTTAATACTATTAATAGTATAAATACTATCCCGTCATACTGCTACACTATTTTCATTTCAGAGTTTCAAAGGCTGTCACGATATCAGATTTTTCACAGCACGGTTATCATGACCAAAAGAATTCACAATATCGATATGTTGTGATATCTATAGAAACCTTAAAAAAAACGTTCAGTCAAATTCATCTTTACTTTTTGTCTTTTTAATTCTTTTTTTTTTATCCAATGAATTACACCATTGCATACAACTACATATAAGGGTAGGGGGCGCTAGAGAGCAGCACATGGAGTAGGACGCGTTTTCACTTAGCTCCGTCACACTTGTTGAAATAATTTAAAACTTCGTTGCTCCTGCAAAATTTTATCACTCAACATAATTAACACGCTGATGATGAATAAATCTAAAAAGACTGTCAAAAATGCTCCGTCCCAGTCGGCCGACACGGTGGAAGGCACTCTAGCAAGTTCGGCATCAGCCGATGCTAACACCTGCGGTCCAGCTAACTCTGTTAATGAGACCACAGACACCAATGTTTCTCAACCTTTGAAGGGTGAAGATGAGGCTTCGCCTAGGGTTATTCTTTTGGCCAATAGAAAGATGGATCGTTCCATGAATGCCCGATTTAATGACTTGGAAGCTCCCCTGTCAGGAGTGCAGTCAGAACTAGCTGTTAACACATCCCGTATTACTGACTTGGAAGAGGCTAGCACTGATTACGAGCGATGCATCTCTCATCTACAGCAGCTTTGCTCCAGTTTATCACAGGAGAATACATCTCTTAAGTCCAAGGTAAATGGATTTAGAGGCCAGATCTTGTCGACAAAATATCAAGATTGCTGGTCCTCCTGAGAACATCAAGAAGGGAAACCCCACACAATTTGTCTCTGGCCTATTGCCTTCACTTTTGGGAGAAGCTAACTTTCTCACCGCATTGGCCCCATCGCGAACAACAGACCGTGAGTTATGATTGCAAGGATACATCATGATACTGTTAAGACTGAGATATTGCGGCTCGCCCGTAACCAAAGCCCGCTCTCTTTCGATGGAAGTCGTATCAGCATCTTTCCGGACTTTCCAGCAGAGGTGTCTTCCCAACGCAAGCTGATTGACGGTGCAATATGGCCTGTTATACCCTGTCCATCTCATCTTCACTCATAAGAAGACGAAGAAAATAAATTGGGTTAGAATTATGCCAGCTCATCTCTGTATTGGAAATGTTTATGTTTTTTCTTTTGTTTTGCACATTTAATAATACCTATGCGTGTACTTATTCATCGCTCATTTTACCCTATGGTTTATTTCATGTTGCACTTTGATGAGTTCCCTTAAGAAGCATTTGAATATTCTGAGCTGGAATGTGCGTGGTTTAAATAATATTGTTAAAAGATCTAAAGTCTTCGTTCATTTGAATTCTTTGCATGCAAACATATTGTTTCTACAAGAGACTCTGTAACACAGTTCGTATATATGGGAAGAAGGAGGCGGGAACCGGCGAACATTCAACAAAACTTTAATTCAAAATAAACAAAGAACAAAACTAAAGTAATGCCGGCAGACCCTCGCGGACGTCTGTCGGCCACACAAACATAATAAAACATAAAATTATGGTCGCCACATACTCCCATCGCCCCTCGCAGGCCGGGGGGTACTCCCGCGACTGCGCTTACTCCCCCCCGGGGCCTGTCTCGGCGGCCGCAGCACCTGGGGGCAAGGACAGACGAGACGAGAGAAAGGAGACGAAAGCAAGGGGAGCGACAGGACGAGAGAAGGGAGAGAGGAAAAAGAAAAAAAAAAATTCTGGGTCCGGCTCCCAGACACACTGCCGCTCGGTCCTCAGCCAGCCGAGAGGCTCTTCCTCGCGGTGCCATGCGATGGCACTGGACGCTTGGTGGACGGCCCGATCCTCGACTGCCTCCTGGCGGCCGGCGATGGCTCCTCCGGCTGAGGGCAGCCGGCAGCAAGTCCCCTGTCCCCTGCTCCTCCCCTTCATCGTCCTTCACTGTCGTCGCTCCTCCTTTTATGCCCCCGGAGCTCCTCCGTGAGAGACTCAAGGCCGGTGCGCCTCGCGCCGTTCCCTCATGGCTCTCGCCCGCCCTGGTCGCCACAGACTCATATTAAACATTCCTGTGCTCACAGACTTAGATGTAGGTGGATTTTGTATATTGGACCCCTTTATGGATAGGCACTCCCCCAGCCCTCCCAAACCTTCTTACTCAGCTACTGTTCTTAATAACCTCATTCAGTCATTGAATATACTTGATATTTGCAGACTTCATCATCCTACTGACAAGGATTATTCCTTTTTTCTAATGTTCATAATTTGTATACAAGGATTGACTATTCTCTAACTGATTTCAAATTATCCTCCAAGATCTTATCCTCTAAATATAATATTCTAATATCTGATCACTTCCTGGTTTCTATATCAGTAGATTTTGGGATGGAAAGACACCCCTATGCATGTCGTTTTAACACCACTCTGTTAAACGAGGACAATTTCAAAGAAACTTGTGCCACCAATATTGCTGAATTTCTTACTCTAAATGATAAGGGAGATGTATAAGATTCAACCCTATGGGAAGCTCTTAAAGCTGACATCAGAGGCCAGGTTATAGCTCATCAAGCAGAATTGAAGAAGCAGAGGGGCAACAGGCTTTTAGAAATAGAGACAGAGTTATCAAATCAGTGCTAGAAAATCAGTTTAAACTCACGTCATCCAATTTAACTTTGGCTAGTATTATGAAGCTCAAATATGAATATAATACCCTTTTATCCACCCAAATTAGCTCCCTTTTATTAAAGATAAAGCAGAAGCAATTTGAACTAGGTGAAACCCAACCGCTTGCAAGCCCGTAAACTTAGGTGCCTACAAGCTAGTAGAGCTATAAATACCATCAAGTTAAAATCTGGTGTCTTGACCACTAAGCCAACAGAAATAAATAATGTATTCCAGGACCTCTACTAGCTTGTATGCGCCTAAGTTGACGAGTGTGGTAAGGTTCTTGTGTTGTAGGAAGGAAGAGGACAAGGGTCGGCTTTGACTGCTGCTAGACTTTTATTCTCACCAGAGAAAATATCAAACACATAAACAAAAGGCGGTGCAATGCACACTCAATAATTCCACATCCAAGGACGGGCTTCACTCCAGACGATCATTGATCCCGTATGGGTCTAACAGCAGTCCCTCTCTCTCTCACACGCTCCTGCTTCTCCTGGCGTTTTATCCTGTCTCCACGCCAATTACTGGAAGGAGAAACAGGTGTTCGTGATTTGTGTTCGTGATTTGACCCCCCCCCCATTTCTGGAGAGGAAGTCGGCCACAGCCATCTGAACACCCGGCCTGTGGATAACCTTGAACTTAAAAGGCTGTAAAGCGAGATACCAATGAGTGATCCGCGCGTTGGTATCCTTCATGCGGTGGAGCCACTGCAGAGGGGCTTGGTCCGAACAGAGGGTGAATTCCCGCCCCAGGAGATAATAGCGGAGGGTGAGGACGGCCCACCTGATGGCTAAACACTCCTTCTCCACGGTGCTGTACTTAGCTTCTCTCTTGGAGAGCTTACGGCTAATGTACAGCACCGGCCGCTCCTCACCCTCTATCTCCTGGGACAGGACTGCACCCAGCCCCCTGTCTGACGCGTCTGTCTGCAACAAAAAGGGGAGAGAGAAATCAGGAGAATGAAGCAACGGCCCGCCACATAAAGCAGCCTTCACCTGGGTAAAAGCCTGCTGGCACAGCTCCATCCACTGGACCGTATCTGGTGCATCCTTTTTAGTCAGATCAGTCAACGGGCTGGTGAGGTCCGAATAGTTAGGAACAAACCTCCTGTAATATCCCGCCAGCCCGAGGAACTGTCTGACCTCCTACGCGGTCTTGGGACGCGGACAGGTCGCAACCGCTGCTGTCTTATCATTTTGGGGACGCACCTGTCCATATCCCAAGTGGAAGCCCAGATATCTTACTTCCACGCACCCAATTGCACACTTCTTCAGGTTGGCCGTGAGCCCAGCCCCTCTCAGCGACCTCAGGACAGCCCTCAGATGCTGCATATGCCGCTGCCAATCATTACTAAAAATAATAATGTTGTCCAGATAGGCAGCCGCATATGCAGCATGGGGCCGTAGGATCTTGTCCATGAGCTGCTGAAAGGTAGCCGGTGCCCCGAACAGCCCGAACGGAAGGGTCACGAATTGGTGTAATCCAAACGGCGTCGTTATTTTCTTTGGATAATGGAGACAAGGGGATCTGCCAATACCCTTTCGTCAAGTCCAGTGTCGAATAAAATCGAGCTGTACCGAGCCGGTCAAGCAATTCGTCCACACGCGGCATTGGATACGCGTCGAATTTCGACACTGCATTCACCTTGCGATAATCCACACAGAACCGCACTGAGCCGTCTGTTTTGGGAACCAAAACTATCGGGCTCGCCCAGTTACTGCTGGATTCCTCTATTACCCCCATTTCAAGCATTGCATCTAATTCCGCCTGAACCACCTTTTTTTGTGTTCAGGTAATCTATACGGCCGGCCGCGAATCACCACGCCCGGCTCTGTCTCGATGTGGTGCTGAATGAGGTCAGTACGGCCAGGTAGGGGAGAGAACACGTCGGCAAACTCAGCCTGTAATTTGGAAACATCAGTGAGCTGTGAGGGCGAAAGGTGATCTCCCCCTGGGGCCAAGATCATCCTCCCCGCTAATCACCGTCGCCAGCATCACTGACTCTGCCTCACTCCACTTTTTAAGGAGATTGAGGTGATAAATTTGACGTGCCCCTCTCCTATCGGACCGTATTACTTCATAATCGAGATCACCAACTTGCCGTGTGACCTCAAATGGTCCTTGCTACTTTGCCAGTAATTTTGAGCTTGACGTGGGGAGTAATACGAGCACTTTTTCTCCCGGTGCAAATTTACGCAGATTAGTCCCCCTGTCATTCAACCGGCACTGTCTGTTCTGGGCTTGCAACAAATTCTCCATAGACAGCCGCCCCAAAGTGTGGAGTTTTGTTCTCAAGTCCAGCACATACTGAATTTCATTTTTCGATTGAGACGGTCCGTCCTCCCAAGACTCTCTTAGGACATCCAACACCCCGCGGGGGTGGCGCCCAAAGAGAAGCTCAAAGGGGGAAAACCCCGTGGAGGCTTGCGGGACCTCTCGCACAGCGAACAACAGGGGTTCCAACCATTTATCCCAATTTTTGGCATCTTCCTGAACGAACTTACGAATCATGGATTTAAGCGTGCGATTAAAACGTTCGACCAAACCGTCTGTTTGTGGGTGAAAGACGCTGGTTCGAATCGATTTAATGCCCAATAATTCGTACAGTTCGCGTAACGTACGTGACATAAACGGCGTGCCCTGATCAGTGAGGATTTCTTTTGGAATCCCCACTCGGGAGATTAAACTGAAGAGCGCGTCCGCAACACTCTCAGCGGAAATGTTGCGGAGAGCCACTGCTTCTGGATATCGTGTTGCATAATCCACAATGACTAATGCAAAACGATGCCCTCTCGCTGATCGCTCTAATGGCCCAATGAGGTCCATGCCAATTCGTTCGAAGGGGACCTGCATTAATGGAAGGGGGCGCAACGGCGCTTTTGGAGTGGCCGGAGGATTTACCTATTGACATTCACGACAAGACGCGCACCACCTGCGCACGTTCTCGTGAATGCCCGGCCAAAAGAATCGGGCCATGAGGCGATTTAGTGTCGCTGTTTGTCCTAAGTGTCCAGCCATTTGGTTAGAGTGAGCCGCATGAAAAAGCATTTCCCTGCGGCTCTTTAGTACCAATAACTGGGTTGTATCTTCCTTTGACTGAGTGTCTTGGGTCACTCGATACAACCTATCTTTGATAATCGCAAAATAGGGATAAGTCACTGGTCGTCCAGGCTGGAGAGGCTGACCGTCGATTGTGCTGACCCTTTCAAATACATTTTTTAGCGTTTCATCGTGAGACTGCTCCAGTGGAAAATCATCGCGGTCCGAGAGAATCAGTCTCCCGATCCCGCTTTGTTCCCCTGAGGCAGTCACCACTGGTCCCCGGTCAGTCTCCCCCGCCTGCACTCGCACTTCCTTTCCCCGCGAGCATTTACTCCAAGAGGCACCCAAGCATAAATGTCCCAATAATTTATTAAATGCGGGCCAATTCGTCCCCAAAATTATCGGGTGCCGGAGGTGCGGATTAACTGCCACCTCCACACTATGCTTTTGTCCCCTAAATAGAATACTGACTGACACTAACGGATAACTCGCGATATCCCCGTGCACACACCGTACCCTAACCATGCGGCCTGTATCCAATGCCCCGGATGACATCAGGCTTTGATGCACGGAGGTCTGGTTACAACCCGAGTCCACCAAAGCCTAATAGGTACCCCCCTTGATACTCACTGGTATCTGGTACTGGCCAGCTTGACCGGGGGCAGCCTGCGGGTCGTCCGGGACCCGGATCAATGTCCCCACCTCCATCACTGGACACCGGTCTATGAAGTGATCCGGGTCCCCGCAACGCCAACAGGCCGGCCCAGACCTGCCCGCCGCTCCAGTGGCGGAGAACGGGCCGAATGATTGGCGTGGAGAGAGGGGAGAAGCAGGCGCGGTGTCCGGCCCGGCGGTGGACAGTCCCGCCCCCCTGGGCGGGGCTCTCGGCGCCACGAACTGCCGGTGATCCGTTCCACCCCGCCCCCGGGGTGGAACACGAGGTGGGCCGGGCGGACGGGACCTGGGTAGAGGAATAGGTCTGGAGAGAGAGAGGGGAGGGAGAGAGGGAGAGAGAGAGAGAGAGACAGATGGCAGAGGTTCGCCGACCCCTGGGCACGCCACCATGTGGTCCTCCGCCAGTTGGATGGCCGAATCCAGCGACGTGGGCCGGTGGCACTGGACCCACTCGGCGGTCTTCTTCGGAAGCCGAGTGGTGAACTGTTCCAGCACCACCTAATCGATCATCCGCTCCACGTCGCCTCCGTCGGCCAACAGCCATTTGCGGCACGAGTCCCGGAGCTGTTGGGCCAACACGAAAGGCCGGCCCGCCTCCCCCAGCTCCAGAGTCCGGAACCGCTGTCGGTGCTGCTCTGGGGAGCGGCCGACCCGCTGCAGGATGGCCCTTTTTAGGTCTTCAAAGACCAGGAGGTTCTGGATGGGCAGCTGCTGCGCTGCCACCTGCGACTCGCCCGAGAGCAGTGGGACGAGCCGCATGGGCCACTGGTCCCGGGGCCAACCTGACACCTCCTCAGACTTCTCGAAGAGGTCCAGGAAGGCCTCCGGGTCGTCTTGTGGGCCCATCTTCTGCAGTGGCAGCTGGAAGGTTGCAGCAGCTGCTCCGATGGACTCCCCAGGAACCCCCCGGTCAATCCAGCTCCGGAACGTCTCGCGGTCCTCCTGCTGGCTCCGGATGACTGCCTCGAGGCGGCGCTCCTGGTCCTCCCGGAGATCCAGCAGGGCTCGGTGTTGGTCCTGGTGTAGGACCGCGAGGGACGCGATGATGTCCGCAAATGGCGTCCCAGTGGCGGGGTTTGCCTGCATGGCGGCGGCTTCCGTCTACCTTCCCGGGTTTCGGCACCAGTGTGGTAAGGTTCTTGTGTTGTAGGAAAGAAGAGGACAAGGGTCGGCTTTGACTGCTGCTAGACTTTTATTCTCACCAGAGAAAATATCAAACACATAAACAAAAGGCGGTGCAATGCACACTCAATAATTCCACATCCAAGGACGGGCTTCACTCCAGACGATCATTGATCCCGTATGGGTCTAACAGCAGTCCCTCTCTCTCTCACACGCTCCTGCTTCTCCTGGCGTTTTATCCTGTCTCCACGCCAATTACTGGAACGAGAAACAGGTGTTCGTGATTTGCATTCAACCCGTTCACTCACCGCGCGTCTCCTGACGCTCTCTCCCGTTGCAGGCTCCGCTAAACCACGCCCCCCTCGCCACAACGAGCTAGCAAGCGGTTGGGTTTATCACCTATCAGGAATCTATCAGGAATTGTACTCATCCCAAAGTAGTGTAGACTCACTGGATATTACAAAATTCCTTCGCTCTCTCTGACTTCCTAAAAGTTCTTACAGCTATTAGAAGTTTTCCTAATGGTATAGCAGCTGGCCCAGATGGCTTTTGTATAGAATATTTATAAAACTTTTTCGGATCAAATTGGCCCTTTGATGTTAAGACTGTTTAAAAATTCTATTAAAAACTAAACATTACCAGAAACACTTTATTCTGCTAACATTGCATTGATCTTAAAGAAAGATCAAGATAGTACAGACCCTTCTTCTTATAGACCCATTTCCCTTCTTGGTAATGATCTTAAAATATTTACTCAAATCTTAGCAAATAGATTAAGTAAATGTATTAGTTCAATCATTTCCCTTCTTGGTAATGATCTT
Source organism: Anabarilius grahami (assembly GCA_003731715.1). Classification (NCBI taxonomy): domain Eukaryota; kingdom Metazoa; phylum Chordata; class Actinopteri; order Cypriniformes; family Xenocyprididae; genus Anabarilius; species Anabarilius grahami. The sequence continues at coordinate 2,588,918 of RJVU01075378.1, forward strand.
AAAATATTTACTAAAATCTTAGCAAATAGATTAAGTAAATGTATTAGTTCAATAATACATGAAGACCAAACAGGCTTTATTCCTGGGAAGTTTTCTTTTCATAATGTACGTAGGCTCATGAACATTGTATATAGCGTTAAAGGAAAGCATGATAAAATATCTCCTGTTATGATGGGCGTAGTGCATGTCCTGGGGAATTGACTGCCACCATTCCTGTTTGGCTCACTATTGAGCTGGATATTCAGGATTCTTCCCTCTCTGCTCTACTCTTTGCAGAAAATAAACCTATTAGAATTTTTAAGAAATGTAATCCCATTATTGTAAATTCTCTTAAGATTTGGTATCATCTTAGAAAGGTCTTTAAACTCCCTCAAACATGCTCTCTTACCCCTATAGCCTGTAACCACACATTTCCTCCCTCGCAGACAGATAAAACTTTCTTGTCATGGAAAGCATAAGGAATTGTATCCATAGGTGATTTATACATTGACAATTTGCTTCTTTCACTCAGCTTAGACAAAAGTTTGGACTACCCCCCTCTCATTTTTTCAGATATTTACAAGTAGGAAATTATGTTAAAAGTAATATGTCTAACTTTGAAACTTACAAACCCCCTGAACATCTTTATCATTGTATGACTTCTGATCTTGACATAAAAGGTCTCGTTTCTAAATTTGTTTTTGTTCTAAAATTGTTTTTGCCCAAAAATATGTAAATTCTGGTCTGACGTCTTTTGTTTTTATTCAAAGGTACTTAAGACTGATTTTCCCCATGACCCTCTTGTTGCAATATTCCCAAAAATATGTAAATTCTGGTCTGACGTCTTTTGTTTTTATTCAAAGGTACTTAAGACTGATTTTCCCCATGACCCTCTTGTTGCAATATTAGGTTGGGCCCCTTCTTTGGAGACCTATAGCCTTAATCAAATCCAGACGATACAATATGGGATGACAATTGCAATGAAGGCAATTTTGTTGATGTGGAACAAAGAGCTTGTACCAAAATTTGAGATGTGGCTTACAAAGTTTAGCAGTGCGCTACATATGGAAAATTCCGGATATGAAATTGCTGGTAAACCGAAGAGATTCTTACAGATTCGGAATTCCTTTTTTTGAGTTTCTGGAAGGTGATCATTGAATTAAACAGTTTGGACATATGCTTTAAGAGAGGCGGTACTGTGAATTATATAATGTCTGGCAGTGTGCAATTACTCAGTTTTTTTTCTCTATGTTTGGGTAATCATTGGTATTGGTATTTTATTTTGAAGCTATGTGTATCTGTGTATATGCATGTATGGATATTGTATGTTTGTGTGTGTATATGTACTTGCACATACACCATGTAAGATTTCAGTAGAATAAACATTCAGATTTTAGTTTTTCTAATAAAATGTTTGTTTGTTTATTTATCCATGGATGGATGGTTACGATGGCGCCATGCATGCATCCAAAGTGCTTGGCTCTCCAGTGTTTGTACTGCTTTTGTTAGTTTTTCTGTTTTTTGTTTTTCAAATACGATCAGTTTTACCAGGGATGAACTGCTGAACATTCGGCAGTACACACCACACAAAATCTTTTACCGGATTTCGATTATTCAGACGTTTTGTTGAATGTTGTAGTCGGCGGAGCGGCAGCGCTGTTTAGACACTTCAGGACGTGAATACGGGGGAAGCGCACCGGCGCCCTCGTGAAGCTCAGACAGCGTGGATTAAGAACGCCGCTGCCTAGCATCCATCTGGCGAATCGCCGCTCTCTACCCAACAATTCACGAGTTCACACTTACAAATAATCAGGTAGTAAATAGTGTGCGTAGTAGTATGCGTATTTGGCGTGCTGTCTGAGGAGAGGGCTCCGACCTCGGTATTTTGGCCCGAACCCAGAGTACTCCCCCCGTATTCTGGTTAGGAAGTAACCAGGCAAGTGTGAGGAGACGGGGTGGTGGAGGGATGCTGTAAAACTGTCGAGGAATATGGGTGAGTCGACTGTGTCTATATATATGCTTTCACTCATGCTGATTGGGTAGATATGTTGATTACTGATTGCTAACAGCTGGCTGAAATGACGTGATGATTAGTCAGATTATTTGAACGTTGCTCCTCCCGAATTTTGTTAATAAAACATCATTTCACGAGTTCACACTTACAAATAATCAGGTAGTAAATAGTGTGCGTAGTAGTATGCGTATTTGGCGTGCTGTCCGAGGAGAGGGCTCCGAGCTCGGTATTTTGGCCCGAACCCAGAGTACTCCCCCCAAAAATTGCAAACAATTGCAGGACAGCAGCCAGAACATTACTGATGACCCCCAAAAAATGCCTTAGGCTGAATGTGCTGCTAGGAGGGTTAGAGAAGAGCCAGTAGAGTTCTCGTCTTATGGATGAAGACATTAGACAGCGCTGAGCTCCTGCGGGAGCTGAGGCGCCATCACTGCTGTGGCAGTGGAGGAATTAGCCAGAACTGAGCTCCTGTGGGAGCCGAGGCAACATCACTGCTGCGGCAGTGGAGGAATTAGCCAGAACTGAGCTCCTGCGGGAGCCGAGGCGACATCACTGCTGTGGCAGTGGAGAAATTAGCCAGAACTGAGCTCCTGCGGGAGCCGAGATGACATCACTACATCAATTATATGGTTAATGCGTTGTTAACAAAAGCATATCCTTATCTAACTTTTTATGAGCTAATTAATCAATACTAATATTGTTAATTACAGATAATGAATTAAGAACTCGCTCTTTGTACTGAATATTGCCTATTCATATATTAACAGTGTAGAGACAACAATATATACTCTGAATTAAGTAAGTTTGCAAATGCTTTGTAAGTAGGTAACACTTTTTATGAAGCCTGCATTTATAATGCATTATAAGGGTATTTGTAATGCATAATGCCTTATAAACAACCTTATAATATGCTGTATCATCTGATTAATAATCATAATACTAACAGTACGATATAATATTTCACTATTTGTGGTTATAACTTAAGAGTATGATGTATTATAACACCAGATGAAACTTCATAATGCATCATAATAGTATTCTTAATGCATCATAATACATAATGCCTTATTAAAAAAAAGCTTATAATGTGTTGTATTATCTAATGAATATCCATAACAGTAATAATACTTAACTCTCTGTGGTTATAACTATTAAGAGTATGATAATTTATAACACACAATGAACAAAATTGTATCCACTTGTTATAGAGTAATATATATCCCATAGTTTCATATTTTACTTTCCAAAGTCTCTTCTTGACATTGTTTATTTAAGATCTGCACAGTATAATTCTACATCTGGTCTTTTACTGCTTAAAAGTGACCGTAACACTTTAAATGAAGACCATGCTTATAATGATTTATAGGCCCATTTATACTTATTTATAAGTAAGTATTACTATTCTATAAATATATTTATAAAGACTCATTAAGACCTATACTGCATTATAAGAAAAGTTATGGATACATTTATATTATTTTTGTTTATTACTTATAAGCCATGCATTTGCTTTTTCAATGTGCATGCTCATAATCCATTATACACTGATTTATAAATGATCAAATATAATTGTTTCAGAGTCATGTTGTACCAATTAGTTATTATGAATTTAATGGCTAATGTTTGCATTAGAGGTCATGAATTTTAATTTGTTAAAAATTCTATATCTCCTCCATATGCATGGTATTGCTTATAGCAGTTTGGAATTATACTTTAAAAATATTGTTGCATTGTTTTTCTAGTAACATTAAAAAAAAAAGATACTTTTTTTTCCAACTGTATAAATTATTTGTTTTTTGTTTTTTTGTATTATTATTACAGGAATTGTTGTTCGTTAGTTACATTTACAAGTAAGCAACTCAAAATGTATAATGAGCACATCTTCATGATTTCTTAACATGGTTAGTTAGTTAGTTAGTTATTTATAAAGCACATATAAAAACAACCACAAGGTTGACCAAAGTGCTGTACATTAGAAACAATACATAAAAAAGAAAACTTCAGACAGCAGAGTAAAATACACACAATAAAATTCAATTATTGTTAAACCTTAGATAAAAAAATAAGATTTTAGCTTTGATTTAAACATAGAAAGAGATGGTACCGTTCTAATTGGCATTGGTAAGCCGTTCCATAGTTTGGGGCCAGCCTTTGCAAAGGCTCTGTCCCCTCTATGTTTTAGCTTAGTCCTGCACACAGAGAGTAATCCAAGATCCCCTGACCTAAGTGACCTAATTGGGTTATGACGGAGTACCAAAACGGAAAGGTAGTCTGGAGCTAAACCATGTAAACATTTATAAACGAAAACCAAAATTTTGAACTCTATTCTAGATTTAACCGGAAGCCAACGCAGAGATGTCAAGATAGGAGTAATGCGATCAAATTTTTTGCTGCCAGTCAACAACCTAGCAGCAGCATTCTGAACAAGTTGTAGACGCCCAATTTATGAGCTATTTGCTCCATAGTAAAGTGAATTACAGTAGTCAAGACGTGTGGAAATGAATGTGTGGATAACTGTTTCAAAATTCTTGAGGGAGAGAAACGATTTAACTTTTGCAAGGCGGCGTAGATGGAAAAAGCATGATTTGACAACAGAATTAATCTGTTTATCAAACCGAAGTCCAGAGTCTATTAAAACACCAAGGTTTTTAGCACATGGAGTAACATAAGAACTTAAAAAGCCTAGATCCAGATTTCCACGATCATAAAAGTCACTTGGTCCAAAAATTTAAACCTCAGTTTTTTTCTCATTTAAGGCAAAAAAAATTTGCGATAGCCATGATTTCAGATCCTGTAGGCATGCTATCAAAATCTCAATAGAACATGAATCATTGCGCTTAAGTGGGAGATACAACTGGGTGTCATCGGCATATAAATGAAACGATACTCCATGTTTAGAAAACAGGGATCCCAGTGGTAACATGTATAAAGAGAAAAGTGTGGGAGCAAGGATCGATCCCTGGGGAACACCACAGGAGAGGTGTGCTACTGAAGAAGTATGTTTTTTCAATACATACAGAAAACTTCCTATTGGATAAATATCATCGAAACCAGTTTAGAACGACACCCTGAATGCCTACGTAACTTTCCAGTCTAGAAATGAAAATGTTATGATCAACCATATCAAATGCTGAACTGAGATCTAAAAGAACCAAAGCAACAGCATTCCCATTGTCAGTAGACAGCATAATATCGTTTGTAACTTTCAGTAACGCAGATTCAGTACTATGTAATTTTCTATAACCTGACTGAAAAGTTTCATATATTGAGTTTGAAATTAGAAAAGACTGTAGTTGAGTGAGTACCACCTTTTCTAAAAAATTTTAGATAAACAGAAGATTAGAAATCGGTCTAAAATTACTAAACACGGAAACATCAAGATTGGGTTTCTTCAAAAAAGGAGTGATGGAAGCATGTTTTAGACAGTCAGGAACAGAACCAGTACGCAGACAGCTATTAATAAAAAACAAAAGATCAGACCCTACAATGTCTATAATTTGCTTTAAAAAACGTGAAGGAATAAAATCATAATGACAGGAGGTAGGTTTTAGGTGTGCAATAATATCTTTACAGGTTTGTAACGAAATGTGATCAAACACACTCCAGGTATCTGAGCGACTGTTTATTTCAGACAAGGCATAAGACATCTGTGGAGATTGAGGTCTTGATAATTTTGTTTTATCAACAAAGAAAGACAGAAAGTTTTCACATAGAGAATTAGACACATCAGAAAAAACATTTACAACAGGGTTTAAAACAGAATCTATAGTTGACAATATGATCCTGGGAGTCTGACAGTTTTTTGCGACAATCTCAGTAAGGAATTTGGATTTAGCTTACTTAACAGCCTTATGAAAAACAGAAAGAGACTCCTGTAGCATTTCATATGACACCTGTAGTCTGTCCTTGCAAAATTCGCGTTCAGCCCTTCTACATACTCGTCAGAGTGAACGAATTGAGTCATTAAACCAGGGCACAGATGTTTCTTTAGAACGCTTACATTTCAAAGGAGCAATGTTATTAACAATGTAAAATGATTAAAATACTCATCAACGTTATATTCTGAAGTCCGAAACACATCCAAAGACGATTCAACAGACGTGTATGCAGCCGCAAAGTCCTCACTGGCTGTCGGAGAAAAATAACGAGACAATCGGGCCAGGACAGGTGCTTCACTTGAAGTGTGAGGAAAACTAGTAGCGAAAATCACAGATTTATGATCAGAAAAACCTGTGTCATTAATCTCCAAGTTAGTGAGAGGAAAACCGTGTGAGAAAACCAGATCCAAGGTATGGCCGTGATTATGCGTCGGACCTCGCACCCATTGACAGAAACTGAGAGAGTCCATTAGATTATAGAAGTCTTTTAATAACGGTTTATCAAGGCAACAAACATGAATGTTAAAATCACCCAATAATAAAATCTTTTCATACTTTGTTGCTACATTCCCAATAAACTCTGCAAATTCATTCATAAAAACGTTATTAGGTTGTGGGGGTCGATAGACAACTACACACAGTACTGGGTTAACCAAGTCCATTAAGAGTAATTGAGCCTCAAAACTCTCATAGGGATCTGTAGGAATAGCGCGACAGTGAAAGCTATTTTTGAAAACAGCTCCCAATCCTCCCCCTTGTTTAGATGATCGTGGAAAGCTAAGAAATTAGCTAAACATTTGATTTAGGAAAACAAATCAAATCAACAAATATGTTCCTAAACATTTGATTTAGGAAAATTGCATCCTATATATTCACTTTACTTAAAGCCAGCAATGATGCATTTATAGAGATTAGTAACTGTGTTATTACTTAGATAAGTATTTATAAGAACAGCACAGCTATTAACAATATATTCAGTAATTTGACAGAAATAAATCTGAATAAAAAGTCATTGTAACTATAATATAATAACATTATAGCAATGCAGGTGGTATCTTTATAAATACATTCATGGAACCATACAACTGACTAATTAATACTAATTAATACTTATAAATCAGTGTATAATGGATTATGAACATGTGCATTAAAAAGGAAAATGCATGACTTATAAGTAATTATAAAAATTTACTCAAATTAGCACTCTAAAAAATGCTGGGTTAAAAAAACCCAAGCTGGGTAAAATATGGACAAACCCAGCAGGTTGGGTTAAAAGGCACCTATTATGCCCTCTTTCAAATTATGTAATATAAGTCTCTGGTCTGGTCAAGTTTCAGCTTAAAATACCCCACAAATTTGCCCCTATTTGGGGGTGAGCAAAAACACGCCTTTTACTATATTACTATATTGCTGGCTAAAAAAATAAATCCAAAATTGGTTGAAAAAAATGGCTGGGTGAAAACAACCCAATCCCTGGTTTTGTCCATATTTAACCCAGCAGTTTTTAGAGTGAGGGTGATGCAAAAATGAGAACACCCCACTGAAAGTCTCTGGAGCAAAGCTAAATTTTAGACTACAAATGTCTAATTTAATAAGAATTCAACCACAGGTGAGTCTAATTATTCATTACACAGGTGTCCAGCAGACAGTTGACTATAATGGCTGTTACCAATGGCACCACATGGAAGAGAAATGTCACAATGCCTGAAAAAGAAAATAATTTCTTTACACCAGAAAGGTAAAGGCTACAAGAAGATCAGCAAAGTTTTACTTATCAGTCAGAATACTGTAGCAAAAGTGGTACAAAAATTTAAAAAAGATGGAACTGCAACCATCTCACAGAGACGTCCAGGTCATCCATGGAAGTTAACACCTCGACAGGAGTGTCTTCTGATGAGAAGGGTTGAAGAAAATTGGCATGCAAGTTCACTGCAGTTATCTAAAGAAGTAGAAAGCCAAACTGGGTTGACTATTTCCCGTGACAATACGGCGTACACTGCAGAGGAATGGCATGGGTGTCGTCCACGAAAGAAGCCTCTTCTAAGGCCCAGGCACAAAAAAAGCCCATCTAGAGTTTCCCTAGGGACCATGCTGACAATGATGAAGACTACTGGGACTCTATACTCTGGATTGATGAGACCAAGATAAATGTTTTTGGAACTGATGGCTTCAAAACTGGATGGCGTCGCAAAGGTGAGGAATACAAAGAAAAATCCATGGTGCCTATAGTGAAACATGGTGGTGGCAGTGTCCTTATGTGGGATTTTGCTCTCTGTTTGTTTTGTTTACTTATTGTTTTGTTTGTTTCTGGAATCCTGTATGACACGGCCGAACTCATTCATATCCGAGACAATATGCCGGATTCACAGACATATGTGCTGGATCTACACCCTAGTTTCCCTCAAGGGTGCCTAAAACACCGGCCAAGGAAGAGAGGAAAGAGAGGGGGGGGCATTAGTTCAGTTAAGACACCGCGGGCCCTACTGAGCCTTACTCTCTCCAACGTCCGCTCGCTATTAAACAAGAAGGACAAGCTTACTGCACTTATTCATTCCCAATGGGATTTTAGGGACTGCTCTGCCATTTGCCTGACAGAAACTTGGCTGCATGAGAATATTCCTGATTCCGCGTTACAGCAGGAGGGCTTCACCTTTCATCGGGCGGATCGCACCAGTGAATCCCTTAAGCAGCGTGGCAGTGGTGTCTGTGTCTACTACAGTATCTCACAGTTAAGTGTATTCCCTTTTACTCGCCAAGAGAAATCTCCTCCGTCATACTGTGCGTTGTTTACATTCCACCAAGCGCTGCGACGGGGCCAGAAACACAGCAATTGGCTGATCACATCTCCGCCGTGGAAAACTCCAACCCGGACTCTGCAATCCTGGTGTTGGGAGATTTTAACTACATCACTATGAAGAAAGCTCTTCCCAGATACAAGCCCCAGATTCATATTCCCACCAGGCTGGATAAAACACTCGATCAGTGTTACTCCTCCATTCCGGAGGCGTATCAACCTCTAATCAGAGCTCCAATCGGTGAGTCTGATCATAACACTATATTCCTCGTCCCTAAATACCATCAGAAACTAAAAACATCCAAACCAACGATAAAGTCGGTCAGGATGAACTCTCCTTCAGCCATAGACATGTTACAAGACTGTTTTGATATTACTGACTGGAGTGTTTTTGGGCATGATGATATAAACATTTTCACTGACACTGTAATGTCTTATATACATTTCTGTGAGTCTGTGTGTATCCCCATCAGAACTGTCATCAGCTACAGTAACAACAAGCCTTGGTTCAATAAGGAAGTAAGGCGCTTATGATGAGAGAAAAATGCTGCATTTAGCAAAAGCCACTTATAGAGTAAAACTTGAAAACAAGCTTCAAGTCCATGACATTAAGGTTGTTTGGCAGGGCCTGCAGACAATCACTAAATACAAGATAAAGCATCATGTTCTAGATCAGTGGTTCTCAACCTTTTTTGGGCCAACGCCCCCCTATCCATTATCCAGGTCCTTTACCGCCCCCCAAACACCATTAGCCTACATCATGAATCCATTTTCCAAACCATGTTTTTTGTCTTATCCTGAATCACTACGACTCACCTATAATAAGATTTTATAGGCTATTTTATATTTATATTGGGACTATTAGACTGGTTCGAGTCGGCACCGCTGCGGAGTAGGCTACCTGCAGTACCAAGACGCCTGCAATTTTGTTTATTTACCGCTAGAGCTCCAAAAGTTACGGACTGCAGCTTTTATAATTAAAAAGCATGTCACTGAAAGCCAAATAACAGATTTGATTTGACTGAACAGTGGCAGGCAGCCCTTAATTTGTGCAGGGACAAGCTGGAACCGGAACCTCCGAAATCTGATCCGGCACCTCATTTGGGGGATCCCCCTCTCATATAACAACAAAAGTGGTCCATGCCGGGTTTTGTGTTTTCCGACACATAAGCAACATATAAAGCAGTGGCTGTCAAACCTTTTTTTAAAGAACCTTTTTCCTTTTTTTTTTTTTTTAAATTGACGCGACCAAACCAAGTCAAGCCAAGCATAAGAATACTAAAATATATAGCTAATATACATATACAGAACAAGAATAAAAACTTGTAAGTAGCTATAAACAACCCCAAACGAATTAATTTGAAGCGAAACTGAAAGTAAAAACCGGTGTTCTCAAGCAGCCTCCCGTTCGGCACGAATTCAAATGTTTCCATATTAGCAATGTAATAGGATGCTGAACTTTTATTTATTGTGTCAAATAGGATTTGTACTTCACTCCCGTTTCAATATCAACGAAAACAATCATCCTCTTCACATGAGCAAAAATGTGTTTGGCAGGACCAGCTTCAGCGGTGGTCACGCTGAACAGGCTAGGATACTACGGAGTATGTAAAATGAGCAGTGTCATTTTTTATGTTTGGCTGACGGTATTTTATTTTGATAATGAACAGGCTGCGATGTCAGGTTTGCAATGAATATGTTGAGTGCGCACGCGAGGCGCCAGCGCGATCACTTCAACTTGTTTCCTTATACCAGCAGAAACAACTTAAATACTCCGTAATTTACAGATATGAGTAAGACATTATTCGATACTGCGAAGTTTACTTTTATACACTCACACTAAAAACAGAACATTGTGCTTTTGAAAAATAAAGAAAACAGGAATGCGCTTTTTGCCATCTCAGTTTCCTTTCCTTGAACTTGTTTGTGGAGCGGCGCGCCTCACAAAAATGAAATCAAACTCAGCAGTATATAGGCTGCTATTGGGCACAGTTTTTTCTTTTGCTTTGTTAATCAATTAAGTCAAATATATTTTGTTTATTTATTCATTTTAGACTATGCTTTTATGAAAATGCCAACCCATTTAAGTCTCGTGACACAGGTTCTGAAAACCTGTGATATAAAGAATACATATAAATTATATAATTACATAAATTATAGACAAACTTCGATGACAATGTTTTCTGAAACTTAAGCATGCAAGTCGCATGCTTTGCATTATGAAGGGAACTTGTGACTACAGAGAGAGCTATTTGTGTTGTTGGATATCATTTTATTGAAATGCTGTGAGGAGACGCAGAAGACCTGATGAAATACTGGTTAAACGCATAAAATAACTACGAGTTTAAACATCTGATTTCTATGTCGAGGGCTGTTTGTCAGACTTTGTTGGGCCTAATACATAATGTCATGGTGTTTTATGCACAAATGGTCACTACACACCATGAGTATGCCAATGGTTTCCATCACCTTAACGCGCATTTGAACTAACCCAAAACTCAAGATAATCTGCGTCTGCCTATTGAATTTCTTTGATAATTCTGACATTATTATGGCTATTATATTATGAATGGAAGAATAGGAATGAAAGATTTGTTGTGACAACTTATAAACCGAAAGAATAAGGAATAGCATAAATCAATTTAATTAAAAAATAAAAATGTAAATTAATAAATTATTTTAAAAAGAACAAATGAGTAGACATTTAAAATTGTTGTGCAATACTTGTTTTATGTTAAATGTTTGATTATCCATGTTAAATGTAAAAATGCTAAATAAAATAGAACAATAAATTAATAAATATAGTAGGCCTATATTAAAAATAAATAGACATTTATTGACATCTTTAAAACATAGTTTAATAAAGCCAGCATTTAAAAACAATTTGACAGTTTTTTTTTTTTATCCATTTAGTTAAAATATGCTATTATAAACTCGTAGGGGCAACAAATCAACTTCCGACTCTCTCCCATGCCACTCAAAGTAGACATAAGATGGGCTGTCATTGGACCGTAAAAACGACTATAGGCTGCTATACGGTCATTTCAGCGCTAATGTGTGCACTTAGGTTTTATTACGCATTTAGGAGAGTATTGCAAGAAGCTGCTTACATTAATCTTACTTTCGAAAAAAATAAATAAATACAATCATGATTTTTCATAAATTATGTTATAATTATAGGCTTAAATACCTTGGTATCAGCTTGTTATCATCAATGGTATAATTAATTCAATTCAAATTTATTTGGTTTGTCATGATTAATTTGTGTCCATAATCAGTAAAATAAAAAAAAATTTAAAAAATCTTCTAACAAGAATAAACACATATGAACAATTAGATTAAATTATTAATGTATTATTAATTATTTTTAACTAGCCTATATTGAAATTATCCAAGCAGCGTTTTGAGTTCAGATGTGACGGCAAAATTACCTAAATGTGATTACAGAATATATTTAAATTAATTATCCATCAAATTGTCATTTTCTCCTTACAGTCTTGCGAGTTAACAATAATGCTCAGTAAATTACTTTGTGAACAAAGAAATCATTTTGGCATTAGGCATTAAAAATGTAAAAGTTTTACCTTACAAATATAATTTAGTTTCATTCATTTTAAAATTCGTCACCGGAGTAAATGGGAACATGATTTATTGAAAATATTTGAAAATATAAGTGGTTCTTAAGTCAATACTTTTTTAATGGCTTGTCAACTTTCCATTCCTCCGCTGCGTGGTTCTAGTCAGCGCTGGATTCAAGCCACCACCAGCACGAAACACATTTTTGTGCACGTGAATTCTTGTCAGCGCTTGAGCGCGCTGGCCTATGACTGGTAAAATAATCGTTGCAAAAGAAATGATACATAGCCGAGCTTACATGTTGCGTTAAACTGGCAGATTTTAGAATGTTGTAGGCAATTCTTTTGCAAGTAGGCTAATTACAAGTTTAATCTTGTCTTGCCTGGATCTTTGAAACTCGTGAACGCCCCCCAAGAACACCTGAACGCCCCCCTTTTAAAAATCTTGCTTCCAACGCCCCCCGTTGTTCTCTGAACGCCCCCGTTGAGAAATACTATTCTAGATGATGACCCCTCCCTCCCTGAGAGGCTTAATTATTTCTACTGTAGATTTGAGTCCAGTGAAGCTCAGACAAGCTCTCACAGTTTTTCCCAACCGGGGCTGATTAGTCACCCCCCTTTTCAATATTAGAGCATGATGTCCGGAGGCTTCTCCACCGTCAAAACATCAGTAAAGCGGCAGGGCCTGATGGTGTCACACCAGCTACGCTGAGGAGCTGTGCAGACCAGCTGACTTTCATACTCACTTACATTTTCAATTGGTCTATCACCACATCAATAGTACCTGCTTGTTTTAAATCAGCCATGATCATTCCAGTGCCTAAGAAGAATAACATCACCTGCCTTAATGATTTCAGACCTGTTGCACTGACGTCTGTTGTCATGAAGGTGTTCGAGCGCCTAGTCTGCAGGAACTTAGCGCACATTACACTAGATCCTCACCAGTTCGCCTACAGGGAAAATAGGGGAGTGGATGATGCGGTATCATTAGGCACACATTTCATTCTCCAACATCTTGAGGCTAAGCACACATATGCTCGTGTTCTGTTCCTTGATTTTAGCTCAGCATTTAACACTATTATTCCTATTAGGCTGTATAACTCTCTCTTAGCCATAGGTGTTAATACTGTACTGTGTCAATGGATCCTGAACTTTCTGTCCTGTAGGAAACAATATGTCAAAATCCATAATCATATGTCATCAACCAGGGTTCTTAGCATCGGCGCACCACAAGGGTGTGTCCTGTCTCCTCTTTTATACTCTCTTTATACCAACAACTGTATGTCCCTTTCAACATCTATTAAACTGTTAAAATTTGCAGATGATACCACTGTAGTAGGTCTTCTCTGATGGGGATGAATCTATTTACCGGGGCGAAGTGGAACAGCTGGTCAGGTGGTGCGAGGACAATAACCTAATCCTCAATACATCTAAGACCAAAGAGATGATAGTGGACTTTAGAAAGAAGACAGTCCAGCACCTTCCCCTCTCCATCAATGGTCAGGTTGTTGAGAGGGTCTCCTCCTTCTGCTTCTTGGGCACTACCATACACCAGTCCCACTCATGGGACCTGAACATTAGTCTCATTGTAGGCAAAGCTCATCAGAGATTCTTTTTCCTCCGTCAGTTGGGGAAATTTGGGGTTGGCCAGGAAGGCATGACTCATTTCTATCGAGCCGTCATAGAAAGTGTGCTGACCTTCTCTATCCTGTCCAAGTACGGAAACGCGACCAGTCAGGATAAGCAGCAGCTAGAGAAAGTAGTGCGCAGAGCCTCCAAGATCATTGGCTGCAGTCTGCCGACCATAGCCTCACATTACATCACCAGAATTATTAGGAAGGCGAGAAACATCACCAACGACCCCTACCACCCAGCACATCACATGTTCTCTCTTCTGCCATTAGGGAAGAGGTACAGAAGCATCACCAGCAGAACATCATGCTTCAGAGATAGCACTTACCTCCAAGCTATACGATATTTAAACATGGCTTGATGCTTGAATGTTTGATTTAGGTTATAAACTTGTGGACTGATTTCTAGCTGTGTTGCTTGCACTAAGCACTTTATGGTCTAGTCTAGTGTTTCTCAACGGGGGCGGTACCGCCCCCCAGGGGGCGTTCAGAGAAAAACGGGGGGCGTTGGAAGCAAGATTTTTAAAAGGGGGGCGTTCAGGTGTTCTTGGGGGGCGTTCACGAGTTTACGCCAAAGATCCAGGCAAGACAAGATTAAACTTGTAATTAGCCTACTTGCAAAAGAATTGCCTACAACATTCTAAAATCTGCCAGTTTAACGCAACATGTAGCTCGGCTATGTATCATTTCTTTTGCAACGATTATTTTACCAGTCATAGGCCAGCGCGCTCAAGTCATGGCTTGAATCCAGCGCTGACTAGAACCACGCAGCGGAGGAATGGAAAGTTGACAAGCCGTTAAAAAAGTATTGACTTAAGAACCACTTATATTTTCAAATATTTTCAATAAATCATGTTCCCATTTACTCCGGTGACGAATTTTAAAATGAATGAAACTAAATTATATTTGTAAGGTAAAACTTTTACCTTTTTAATGCCTAATGCCAAAATGATTTCTTTGTTCACAAAGTAATTTACTGAGCATTATTGTTAACTCGCAAGACTGTAAGGAGAAAATGACAATTTGATGGATAATTAATTTAAATATATTCTGTAATCACATTTAGGTAATTTCGCCGTCACATCTGAACCCAAAACGCTGCTTGGATAATTTCAATATAGGCTAGTTAAAAATAATTAATAATACATTAATAATTTAATCTAATTGTTCATATGTGTTTATTCTTGTTAGAAGATTTTTTTAATTTTTTTTTATTTTACTTACTTTTGGACACAAATTAATCATGACAAACCAAATAAATTTGAATTGAATTAATTATACCATTGATGATAACAAGCTGATACCAAGGTATTTAAGCCTATAATTATAACATAATTTATGAAAAATCATGATTGTATTTATTTATTTTTTTCGAAAGTAAGATTAATGTAAGCAGCTTCTTGCAATACTCTCCTAAATGCGTAATAAAACCTAAGTGCACACATTAGCGCTGAAATGACCGTATAGCAGCCTATAGTCGTTTTTACGGTCCAATGACAGCCCATCTTATGTCTACTTTGAGTGGCATGGGAGAGAGTCGGAAGTTGATTTGTTGCCCCTACGAGTTTATAATAGCATATTTTAACTATATTTTCAAATGGATAAAAAAAAAAACTGTCAAATTGTTTTTAAATGCTGGCTTTATTAAACTATGTTTTAAAGATGTCAATAAATGTCTATTTATTTTTAATATAGGCCTACTATATTTATTAATTTATTGTTCTATTTTATTTAGCATTTTTACATTTAACATGGATAATCAAACATTTAACATAAAACAAGTATTGCACAACAATTTTAAATGTCTACTCATTTGTTCTTTTTAAAATAATTTATTAATTTACATTTTTATTTTTTAATTAAATTGATTTATGCTATTCCTTATTCTTTCGGTTTATAAGTTGTCACAACAAATCTTTCATTCCTATTCTTCCATTCATAATATAATAGCCATAATAATGTCAGAATTATCAAAGAAATTCAATAGGCAGACACAGATTATCTTGAGTTTTGGGTTAGTTCAAATGCGCGTTAAGGTGATGGACACCATTGGCATACTCATGGTGTGTAGTGACCATTTGTGCATAAAACACCATGACATTATGTATTAGGCCCAACAAAGTCTGACAAACAGCCCTCGACATAGAAATCAGATGTTTAAACTCGTAGTTATTTTCTGCGTTTAACAGTATTTCATCAGGTCTTCTGCGTCTCCTCACAGCATTTCAATAAAACGAAATCCAACAACACAAATAGCTCTCTCTGTAGTCACAAGTTCCCTTCATAATGCAAAGCATGCGACTTGCACGCTTAAGTTTCAGAAAACATTGTCATCGAAGTTTGTCTATAATTTATGTAATTATATAATTTATATGTATTCTTTATTTCACAGGTTTTCAGAACCTGTGTCACGAGACTTAAATGGGTTGGCATTTTCATAAAAGCATAGTCTAAAATGAATAAATAAACAAAATATATTTGACTTAATTGATTAACAAAGCAAAAGAAAAAACTGTGCCCAATAGCAGCCTATATACTGCTGAGTTTGATTTCATTTTTGTGAGGCGCGCCGCTCCACAAACAAGTTCAAGGAAAGGAAACTGAGATGGCAAAAAGCGCATTCCTGTTTTCTTTATTTTTCAAAAGCACAATGTTCTGTTTTTAGTGTGAGTGTATAAAAGTAAACTTCGCAGTATCGAATAATGTCTTACTCATATCTGTAAATTACGGAGTATTTAAGTTGTTTCTGCTGGTATAAGGAAACAAGTTGAAGTGATCGCGCCGGCGCCTCGCGTGCGCACTCAACATATTCATTGCAAACCTGACATCGCAGCCTGTTCATTATCAAAATAAAATACCGTCAGCCAAACATAAAAAATGACACTGCTCATTTTACATACTCCGTAGTATCCTAGCCTGTTCAGCGTGACCACCGCTGAAACTGGTCCTGCCAAACACATTTTTGCTCATGTGAAGAGGATGATTGTTTTCGTTGATATTGAAACGGGAGTGAAGTACAAATCCTATTTGACACAATAAATAAAAGTTCAGCATCCTATTACATTGCTAATATGGAAACATTTGAATTCGTGCCGAACGGGAGGCTGCTTGAGAACACCGGTTTTTACTTTCAGTTTCGCTTCAAATTAATTCGTTTGGGGTTGTTTATAGCTACTTACAAGTTTTTATTCTTGTTCTGTATATGTATATTAGCTATATATTTTAGTATTCTTATGCTTGGCTTGACTTGGTTTGGTCGCGTCAATTTAAAAAAAAAAAAAAGTTTTTTCTTTAAAAAAAGATTTGACAGCCACTGCCTTATATGTTGCTTATGTGTCGGAAAACACAAAACCCGGCATGGACCACTTTTGTTGTTATATGAGAGGGGGATCCCCCAAATGAGGTGCCGGATCAGATTTCGGAGGTTCCGGTTCCAGCTTGTCCCTGCACAAATTAAGGGCTGCCTGCCACTGTTCAGTCAAATCAAATCTGTTATTTGGCTTTCAGTGACATGCTTTTTAATTATGAAAGCTGCAGTCCGTAACTTTTGGAGCTCTAGCGGTAAATAAACAAAATTGCAGGCGTCTTGGTACTGCAGGTAGCCTACTCCGCAGCGGTGCCGACTCGAACCAGTCTAATAGTCCCAATATAAATATAAAATAGCCTATAAACTCTTATTATAGGTGAGTCGTAGTGATTCAGGATAAGACAAAAAAGATGGTTTGGAAAATGGATTCATGATGTAGGCTAATGGTGTTTGGGGGGCGGTAAAGGACCTGGATAATGGATAGGGGGGCGTTGGCCCAAAAAAGGTTGAGAACCACTGGTCTAGTCTATAACCAGTTGACACACCTAATGTGCAATATGTGTTGTTCATGTTTGTGTATATGTGTGTGCTGTGTCAGTGCATTGCTGTTAACTATGTGAGCATACCAAGACAAATTCCTATCAACTGTATTGTTGAAATGGCTAAATAAAACTTGAACTTGAACTTGATTCATTGGCTCCTGATCTGAACCCAATCGAACACCTATGGGGAATTCTGAAGAAACAAGTTAAGCATCACTCTCCATCCAGCATCCAGTCTCTAAAAGAGGTCATTCTTGAAGAAAAAGATAGATGTTGCAAAATGTTACCAACTTGTTCATTCCATGCTTAGAAGACTTGTGCTGTCATTAAAAATCATGGAGGCCATACAAAGTACTAGATGTAGTAGTTTTTGATGTGGGGTGTACTCATTTTTGCATCACCCTAATTTGAGTAAAACTGAAAAATGTGTAATCCAAGTTATATTATTAACCTTACTTTCATGTTATAAGTTAAACAGATGTTATATTAAACTTAGTCTTGTCAACATTTTGGAAATAGTTTTTGTGTTCATTGAGATATTGTTTAAAATTTTACTTTCACTGTATGTATCTATAACTGTTCTTATAATGTGGTATAGGTCTTAATGAGTCTTTCTAAATATGTTTATAAAATAGTAATACTTGCTTTATAAATAAGTATAAATGGAGCTATAATTCATAAGCATGGTCTTCATAGAAAGTGTTACCAAAGTGACTTATAAACATCTAAAAAGCTTTATAATGTGTTAATAATATTTATAAGTGGTCTTTGTCTGCTTTAAGTAACAAAAGTTAGGTATTCTTATAAACATCCATAAGATATCATGAATGGGTTATAAGACATTTCCATTAGGGTAAAATCAAAGTTGTGTGGAAAACACAAAACATATTTTTTTGTTTAAATAATTGGATAAATGCTGAAACTTAAAATATAGATGTGTTGACATTTGAATGTAGCATTATAAAATTTTTACACCTAAAACACAAAATAT
The DNA here is from genome assembly GCA_003731715.1 of Anabarilius grahami. Classification (NCBI taxonomy): domain Eukaryota; kingdom Metazoa; phylum Chordata; class Actinopteri; order Cypriniformes; family Xenocyprididae; genus Anabarilius; species Anabarilius grahami. The sequence goes on from RJVU01075378.1 coordinate 2,607,629, forward strand.
TTATTAATCTTTCATATCATAAAGTCAGCTGAATAATTTTACCTTTTACCATTTATAGACGTGTTAGATCAGTAAACCCTACCCAAACCTAAACCATTTTATAGAGCAGTGGTTCTCAAACCTGTCCTGGAATACCACCAGCCCTGCACATTTTGTATGTGACACCCCCATTTCAGGTATTTCAGTCTCTAATGAGCTCATGAGTTGAATCAGGTATGAAAGATGAGGGAGACATAAAAAATGCAAAGGGCTGGTAATCCCTTATAATCCAATATAACTTAAGTGGATACAATTATGTTCATTTTGTGTTATAAATCATCATATTCTGGACGATCTTACCAGAATGCTGCCAAGTCTGCGAAAGCTGCATTTTTTCTAATTTAATTGAAACAAATCACTGTAAACTGAAGGTCTTGTTTTCAGTTATTCAATCTGTTGTAAATCCTTCTGTTAACACCTTGTCTGCTGCCTCTGATGCTCTATGTGAAAGATTTGTTGAGATATTTCAGTAACAAAATTACTAACTTAAGACTTAGCGCCTGCCCTAATTTAACTGTCTCCCCAATCCCCTCTCTTGCTTCTGCTTTTTGGGATGTTTTGAACCTATCAATTTCCAGGCACTGAAGGAAGTGATTGTCAAGCTCAAACCCTCATTTTTGCCCTAACGATATCATCCACCCGAGCTTTTTAAAATTAATTATTGATTCGACTGGGCCGGGTTTGGTGTCTCTTATCGACAAGTGTCTCCAAACGGACTCTGTTCCTGCCAATCTTAAAGTGGCTACGGTCACTCCTTTGCTCAAGAAGCCTTCACTGGATCCTTCTGTTTTAAAAAAATTCTGTCTTACCTTTCATTTCAAAGATATTGGAGAAAATTGTGCTGGATCAACTCCAACATTTTCTGACAAGTAATTGTATCTATGAGGTTTTTCAATCTGGTTTTAAGTCTACTCACAGCACTGAGTCCGCCCTCTTGAGAGTGTTAAACTATATTTATCTCTCTACTGATTCCAGAGATTCTGTGGTTCTGATTCTTTTAGATTTATCGACTGCATTTGATACAATCGACCACCCTACTCTATTATCTAGACTAGAGACTTGGGTGGGTCTAAAAGCAACTGTTCTGAAATGGTTTCAGTCATACCTGTCTGACAGAAAGTTCTTAGTGAATTTATCTACCAATCAAAAGAAACAATCCTGCAGTGATTACATCTCTTCTGCTATGTTTAGAGGAGGTTAAATCATGGCTAGCGAAAATATTTCCTCTTCTTAAATGAAGATAAGACTGAGGTTATTGTTTTCGGCCCAAATGAGAATTCTCAGTGTATATAAGTCCTGATTTGGAGTGTTTGTCCGTCTTTAGATCCTCACAGGTGCAGAACTTAGGTGTTCTTGTTGACCAGTCTTTAAAATTTGACAAACATATCTCCTCCGTAATCGGATCCAGCTTTTGTCAGCTTCGTCTACTATCTAAAATCAAAGATTTTCTCACTCCAAAAACTCTAGAAATGGCTGTTCATGCATTTGTTACATCTCGGCTAGATTACTGAAACTCTATATTGCGGTATATCTAAGTCTCAAATTGCTCATCTTCAGCTAGTCCAAAACGCCGTGGCCAGACTTCTTCACAAGTGTCGTAAACATGAACATATCACTCCTATTCTCAGATCTCTCAACTGGTTGCTGGTTCACCAGAGAATAGACTTTAAAATCCTCCTTTTTGTATATAAATCTCTACATAACCTAGCTCCTGTCTACATTTCTGAACTTCTTCATCCTTACACTCAGTCTAGAAGCCTAAGATCCTGCGACCGGGCTCTGCTGGTAGTCCCTCACTTTAGACTCAAGCGTAGAGGGGAGGGTGCATTTGCGTTGGCTGGGCCACAACTCTGGAAAACCCTGCCTCTAGAGATTAGAACGGCCCCTTCTTTGTCTGTTTTTAAATCCCTTTTAAAAACCTACCTGTTTTCTCTAGTATATTGATTCTTTTTTCTGGTTGGTTTATTAATTTATATCTGAATTTTGATTTCTGTTTTTGGTCCTGCTTTATGGTAACTATGTTGCTCTTATTTTTTGTATGATTTGTTTTCTATGCATGTTATATTTTCTTTTAATCTTGTTCTTCTGTAAAGCACTTTGGTCAAACCAGTGGCTGTTGTAAATGTGCTATATAAATCAAATTGAACTTGACCTTAAACTTGATTCTTAATACAAACCCGATTCCAAAAAAGTTGGGACACTGTACAAATTGTGAATAAAAAAGGAATGCAATAATTTATCTCATAAACTCACAATAGAATATAGATAACATATCAAATGTGAGACATATCAACGAAAGTGAGACATTTTGAAATGTCATGCCAAATATTGGCTCATTTTGGATTTCATGAGAGCTACACATTCCAAAAAAGTTGGGACAGGTAGCAATAAGAGGCCAAAAAAAAAGTTAAATGTACATATAAGGAACAGCTGGAGGACCAATTTGCAACTTATTGGGTCAATTGGCAACATGATTGGGTATAAAAAGAGCCTCTCAGAGTGGCAGTGTCTCTCAGAAGTCAAGATGGGCAGAGGATCACCAATTCCCCCAATGCTGCGGCGAAAAATAGTGGAGCAATATCAGAAAGGAGTTTCTCAGAGAAAAATTGCAAAGAGTTTGAAGTTATCATCATCTACAGTGCATAATATCATCCAAAGATTCAGAGAATCTGGAACAATCTCTGTGCGTAAGGGTCAAGGCCGGAAAACCATACTGGATGCCCGTGATCTTCGGGCCCTTAGACGGCACTGCATCACATACAGGAATGCTACTGTAATGGAAATCACAACATGGGCTCAGGAATACTTCCAGAAAACATTGTCGGTGAACACAATCCACCGTGCCATTCGCCGTTGCCGGCTAAAACTCTATAGGTCAAAAAAGAAGCCATATCTAAACATGATCCAGAAGCGCAGGCGTTTTCTCTGGGCCAAGGCTCATTTAAAATGGACTGTGGCAAAGTGGAAAACTGTTCTGTGGTCAGACGAATCAAAATTTGAAGTTCTTTTTGGAAAACTGGGACGCCATGTCATCCGGACTAAAGAGGACAAGGACAACCCAAGTTGTTATCAGCTCTCAGTTCAGAAGCCTGCATCTCTGATGGTATGGGGTTGCATGAGTGCATGTGGCATGGGCAGCTTAAACATCTGGAAAGGCACCATAAATGCTGAAAGGTATATCCAAGTTCTAGAACAGCATATGCTCCCATCCAGACGTCGTCTCTTTCAGGGAAGACCTTGCATTTTCCAACATGACAATGCCAGACCATATACTGCATCAATTACAACATCATGGCTGCCTAGAAGAATGATCCGGGTACTGAAATGGCCAGCCTGCAGTCCAGATCTTTCACCCATAGAAAACATTTGCCGCATCATAAAGAGGAAGATGTGACAAAGAAGACCTAAGACAGTTGAGCAACTAGAAGCCTGTATTAGACAAGAATGGGACAACATTCCTATTCCTAAACTTGAGCAACTTGTCTCCTCAGTCCCCAGACGTTTGCAGACTGTTATAAAAAGAAGAGGGGATGCCACACAGTGGTAAACATGGCCTTGTCCCAACTTTTTTGAGATGTGTTAATGCCATGAAATTTAAAATCAACTTATTTTTCCCTTACAATGATACAATTTCTCAGTTTAAACATTTGATATGTCATCTATGTTGTATTCTGAATAAAATATTGAAATTTGAAACTTCCACATTATTGCATTCTGTTTTTATTCACAATTTGTACAGTGTCCCAACTTTTTTGGAATCGGGTTTGTAGTTATAACTTCAAATAAGTATTATAACTGCTGTCACGATTGTTCATGACACAATACATTATAATTTTATGTTTAGTAAGGCATTATGTGTGCATTAAAATTACACTTATGATGCATTATAAGTTCAGGGTTTATCTGGTGTTATAATGCGTTATACTCTTAAAAGTTATAACCACAAATAGTTACGCAGTATAATGTATTATGACTACTGTCATGATTATTTATCAGTTGATACAACATGTTATAATGTTGTTTATAATGCATTATGCATGTATTATAATGCATTAAGTACACACTTATAATGCATTATAAATACAGGCTTCATAGAAAGTGTTACCTTACTTTATTACTGTATACTTATTATAAAGTGTTACCCTCCAAACTGAACTTTTGATCAATAAACTTGTTCATTTACTGCTATTGAGAATTAGTTTGGTCTAATCTGTAGTTAACTAATTCTCTAGGAACAAGTTGTGTTTTTAAATGAGAGTCTTAACAGTAAGCTTATTTAAATGTATAAATAAAAGTTTTTGGGGCATATCCTATTGACAATGATGAATTAATTACATTAACACTCTGGAGTCGGTTAAGTCGTCAGCGCCTTTACTTGCTTTTTTTTTCTTATCAGTGCAAAAGAGACTCGAAATAATAAGAGCTATATATTATTCAAAACTGTGGAATGTCTTCTTTTATTTGTGTACACTCACAGTAAAAACAAAATGTTGTGCTTTTTGCAAAATAAAGAAAACTAACATGATGCGCGACCTGCCATCTCTATCTGAATGAAGTCCATTCTGATAGTCCTCAGAAAATGAAGTGTAACTTAGAGAATACTTATCACACAAACATAAGACATATGTCCAAAGAAACATTGAAATGTCAGGTTTTAATTCATGCAAGTCAAAACGAAAACAAAATTTATTCTCTGTTTATGTAATCTGTTATAAAAAAGAGAGATGGCAGTCCATTGTGAGTCATCTCAATATCCACCATTATCCACAAATTCTGAGGCAATCAATGCATCAGCATCACCTCGGAAACATGCATCAAGCTTAGTCAGATTCATGTACATCGTTTTGAGATGCAGTGAGCACTTTCATTTCAACCGAGGATCAACTTGATCAAGCCGATGATTGTGAATGGTAAGTTTTTTTATTCTTAAGTTCTTTATACTAATCGCGATATAGTGTCTGTGAATATTATAATACTGACATTTAGGATCTAGAATATAACAAATATAATATAATAAAGTATTCTCTAAGCTTTCCTGTAGCTCAGTGGTTAGAGCATGGCACTAGCAATGCCAAGGTCATGGGTTCGATCCCAGGGATTGCACATACTCAGATACAAATGTATAGTATAATGCAATGTAAGTCGCTTTGGATAAAAGCGTCTGCCAAATGCATAAATGTAAATACATAAAATGTCATAGAGGTAATATGAATGTTTAGATAATTTCTTTAGCCTGTTTTGAACAGATTATGAAATGTGAAAGTCTAGTGCCATATGAAGCTTTTGTTCACAATGAATAAAAAAAATTCAGCTTTGCATCACAGAAATACATTATATTTTAAAGTATATTAAAATAGAAAACCATTATTTTAAATTATTTTAAATATGATCCTGTTATCAGCAAGCTCACAAAGGTTTTTTTTCCCTTTATCTCACTAATTTGAGAATCATAGTGACCAGATATTGGTCCACATTAGATTGCATGCATATGATAATGAGATCACTGACTGGAAGCAGGAAAGTTTTTTTTTTTTTTTCTCCCTCTTCCTGGATTTATTTACAGGTATAACTGTGTAGTCAAAATGTGTCTTTGACTCTCGTTTATAACTATATTTTAAATAAACTACAAACAAAAAAAATTATATATATATTTTGTCATTTCATTCTTTCTTAGTTCACTAAGTCCTGACTGAATGGCTGATTATGCGGCTCAATAGGGGCAGGGTCTTAATCTCCTCAGGTGTGAATCACTGCATTATTCATGAAGATTCACGCCTCAGTGCATATGGCCTTCCTAAACAAAAAATGTCTTTGAAATTTAAAATCAATACATTGTTTTATGTGTCTGTGTAGGCAGAATGATTTTACCATCACTTTGAAGCAAAAAATCTAGACTAAAATATACACTTCCCAAAAGTCTTGTGAAAAAATATTTAGTATGTGTTTTGAGGGCTTATTTCAGTGACTTTTTTTTTTTTTTTTCAAAAACCATGCATATACATAATTCTCTCAAAAATACAAACATGTACATAATTGTTGATCACATATTATTGTAGCCTAGTTTGTGCTGAATACAATGTAATAAGACTTTTGTCATTAATATGTTTATAAGCAACTAAAAAAAGCACAAATGGCACAGGGCCCCAAATTACCCTCAGACCCCAGAGGGTTAAGAAGATGATCTATAACTTCTGTAATCCTCTCTTTTAGCAGTTTAGTCGATTTAGGGACTAACATGTTGTTGATTTAGATGATTTAACAAGTTTAGACAATTCTTTCTCTCCTATTGCAAAGAATGAATGGAATTGTTCCTCATGGCAGGATCAGGGATAACAGGAAGAAAGGCAAAAAGACATCAAGTTCACCTAGGAGGAGAATAATCTGTTCAATGAGGGCAGCTAAACATGATGAAACCAATAAACAGAATAAGGCATAACGCAATACACGGGTAGATAAATCGTCTTCCTGAAGAAGAGAAAATCTGGTGAGTGATCACGTCCTTGGTTATGTGACGCTTCAGTGGATGGTGCTAGTCCTAGTGTTGCATGATATACCGGTACTAGAAAGGTATCGCGATACCCTGCTTTTAAAAAGGCACATTGAGTGTGTGTTTATTCCTCTCAACTGCGCAACGGCTTTTATGGTGACGAAACGAGAGGTATGGCTGCAAATTCAGGTGCTCTTGCAGACCGTTCACAAATTGTTGAGAAAGCAGATGCACGAAGCGAAATATGGCATTATTTTGCTTACATTGTCGACAGTCAGGGCAAGCCCACGGACACCACAAAGCCCGTCTGCAAAAGATGTTACAAAATAACGCAAGCGAAGGGAGTTAAAAGCATCTTGCCGTCAAACATCCCAATTTGTACGAAGAATTTAAAGAGCGACAGGTTAGTGAATGTGATACCAGCATTATGTTTATGCTCTCAAACATTAAATGAGTGTTATTTATTTATTTATGAAGCTTCGGAGCATTATGAATCAGTGCTTCGGAGCGCCAAAGTCACGTGACTTCAGCAGTTTGGCGGTTTGACACGCGATCCGAATCATGATTCGACACAAAAGATTCATTATGCTCCGAAGCTTCATGAAGCAGTGTTTTGAAATCGGCCATCACTATATAAGTCGTTATTTTGTTTTTTTTGGCGCACCAAAAATATTCTCGTCGCTTTATAATATTAATATTGAACCACTGTACTCACATGAACTGATTTAGATATGTTTTTAGTACATTAATGGATCTTGAGAGAGGAAATGTCATTGCTGGCTATGGAGGCCTCACTCTCAATCTTAATTTGTGTTCCGAAGATGAACGAAGGTCTTACGGGTGTGGAACGGCATGAGGGTAAGTAATAAATGACATTATTTTCATTTTTGGGTGAACTAACCCTTTAAGTTCAAAGTAAGTACAGTGCACAGTATAAATGAGTACACCTGACCACATCTGAACATAATGTTATTAAAAAACTAAAAAAAAAAACTAAATGTGTCTTAGATATAAAGATTAATTTCTAAATTGGGTTTTAGAGGGGTATGATCATTCATAATGTGTACTGTATCTTAACTTTAACTGCAACTTTTCAACGGTGTAAAGTGCTGAAACCCTTTTATACTGTATTTATTGGAAAATATATTAATCTGACAATATATTAAACTGAAAGAATGATAACAAAAAGCTTACACAACAACTCTTGCTTACTGATATGAACAAGTGATTTATCTTTCATTCAAAGCCACATGAAGCAATTTTGGATTTAGAATCATAGTTACAACTAATAGACACTTTTCACATTTCTGTAGTTCTCAGAACTGATATAATTTTGGCTGGGAAACGCAGATAGATACTGTTTAGTGGAAGTATAGTGGTAATGTAGCTGTGAACTACAGCAAATATAATATGTGTTCTCATTTTTCCCCAGCAGCTACAGCTCCTTAAAAATAATAATAAATCAAGTCAAGTTAATATAGTATCTGGTAAGGACATATTATAATAAGAATGCAATAAATAAAGTTTAACCCACTTGCATCTGGTCCATTGATGAAGCCATGTCTTATCGTTTTACAACAGGCGTCCAATCACAACAGACTTCCGGAAAAACTGAATTGACCAATGACATTTGAGGTTACACTGAAATAAGTAAAGTCCCGCCTCACGACTGTCAAAAATAAAAAGTGTTCGCGTGAGCGAAATAGAAGATCGAGCACGAGTGTGGGAAGTGATGACGTGCGTGCTGCGAGTCGTGTCCGAGCACGCGAGGGCTTGATCTGCGCGCAGAGGAGATGTCATGCACGGGCGCGGGTTTAAAATGAGCTTGAGGGCTCCTGTTTCCTCGCGTGTAGATCTGTTATCCTCTCGCGGAAGTGATTTACTGCACGCGCAAGCATCAGTTGTGCGCTCGGTCATTAATGGCATTATAATGCCGCCATAGAAGTGTAACTTAGTGAATACTAATCACAAAAAAAATTTGACTTATGTCTAAAGAAACGTTGAAATATCAGGTTTTAAATCGTGTAAGTCAAATCAAAAACAAAAATTCTCTGTTTATGTAATCTGTATGAAAACAGAGCCATGTCAGACGCCCGTGATTCAGCTCATTTTCCGCTAATGCGACCACGCCCACGAAGCGAGCGCTATTCAGACGCAAATTCTTAGGCAATACATGTATACATCGTTGCAATCGTGTATTTATTATCTTCAAAAGTGTCTATCTGCATGTTATAGCCATGATTATAGCAATCTCTGGAAGCCTCTGTTAGTTCCTGGAATGTCACATGGTATCCCTGTTCTTCATTAGGAGGCATTTGTGGACTAAAGGTGCACAGAGCGCCCTCCGGCTGCAAGTATGAATTGAAAACACAGTATCCAGCGCTCATAGTGATGACAATAAATATTGAATAAATATTACCCCTCTGTATAGAAAATTGACATAAACATATGAAAACCCATCAATATTTCTCCAAATGTGCATGCTTTTAAGCATATTAAAGAAATGACGGTCAATATAAGATTTTAAGAGTAAAACAGAGGTCAATATGTGAAGCTTGAGTCTTAGATCTTTTTAATGATGTATAGTTTGTGAAGTGCACATTAACATTTAGGCTATATAATATAACAAATATAGTAGCCTATATGAAATGCCATAGAGGTAGGAATGTTCAGACGCTTTGCATCACAGAAATACATTATATTTTAAAGTATATTAAAATAGAAAACCATTATTTGGTTAGAGACTTGAGACTTCTTTTAAAAACATTAGTAATGCGTCCAATCTTTTGACTGGTTCTGAAATTTAACATAGGCCTATACAAAATTTTCTTCACATGATGTGCAATAATACGTGCATGCATGAGATCACAAAAATCAAAGGGTTTTTTCACATCTATCTGACTGAAAGGGCTCATTATTATGCAGGTCATTACAGGTCATTATGCAGATCTTTTGTCTTCTCAGGTGTGAATCACAGCATTATTCATGAAGATTCACCCCTCCACGCATACTGTGTTTCTTGACAAAAAAGTGTCTTACAAAATCTAAATCAATATATCATTTTATATGAACAAGTAGGCAAGATCATTTTTACATCATTTTGAAGCAAAAACTCTAGTCTACAACCTCCAATACCCAGAAGTCTTGTGAACACATATATAAATATTTTTTTGGCCTTATTTCAGTGACTTGAGGTTTTTGTTTTTTTCAATAACCACGCATAAACGTTATTCCTTCAAAAATTCAAACATGTACATACATGTTGCTCACATATTATGGTAGCCTAGTTCGTGCTGAATACAGTGTAATGACACTTTTTCCATGAATATGTTTATGAATAACTGAAAAAAGCACAAATGTCAGGGCATGTCAAAACATCACCAGGGCCCCAAAAATCCTCAGACCCCAGAGGGTTAATATATTATTCTATATTATTTTTTGATTAATCGTTGATTAAAATCATTAAATTTACAACTAATTTAATTATTGAAAACTTGACTAATTATGTTATTTATAATCAATTCTTCGGCATTTACTGGACAGCCAAGGTCATGCTATATGCAATTGAGGCCCCTGAAATCCCTTGAGGTTAACTGTTAGTTAGTTAACTGTTAGTTAAACTATCACTGCATCTGCAAGTACATAATTGTACTGCTTTTTAAATAAAGCAACATAGAAATAGTTTGTAACATTATAAATGTCTTTATTCTCTATTATGATCAGTTTAATGCATACTTGAAAGGAAAACAAAACTGACCCCAAACTTTTGAACGGTAGTGTACTTGTGCACTTTTCCAATGCAAATGTTCCAGCACATACACAAAGACAATCCCCATAACACACACACCAGCATCTCAACCCTCTGTCCTCTAGAGACATCGGGTGATTTTGGATGACTTCCTGGAGCTTGAAGCCCTTGAAGTCCTCACCCTTGAAAGGGACAATGTTTCAAAGCTCATTTGTTGTGCTTTTTCTTCGTGCCCAACTAGCGTGGAAGGACTCATGCCAGCCTTCCTCTCCACAGTCACAAACAGGAGCCCAAGCCAAGTGGCACTCAGTGACAAGACAGTCATGATAGAATGGAATCATTCCCTTGTTAAATCCTGATGTTTTGCCTTTTTTTATCTAAATTTTCCTCTTTTTCATGTTCTCCTGGGCCGTAACTTCAATTTTGTGTGAGATAAACTAATTTTACGACACCGAACACCTGTATTCATCTCCATATTAATCGAAAACAGGAAGTATAAATCCCAATTCAGCAGCAGCTGGTGTTGTGTTAGATGTACCTTCAGGGAGAAGTCTGTCTGCAGCACATTAAATATCACTCTATCCCCCTCTGTAGAGAGCTAAACTGCTCTGGTCCAAAACACATATCATAATTATGGTTGTCATCATAAAATCATAATTGTAAAACCTTTAAAAAAGGTGTTAGGTCTCAGCAAAGTGTACCATATCTAGTTTGAGTTAAAGGTACATGTGAGGCCGCAGCTTATTGGACATTTAAAAACATACTGTAACATACATGCGCATAATGCAGAGGAGAGCCTTTACCAACTTAACAGAAGAGAGTACAGTATATCAAACTGTACCACAGTACAGTAACAAATAGTAGTACTTTGATGTATACCATAGTGTAAAATCTTGGCCAGCATTCAGATGGTCTTCTACAATTTAAATCAACTTAAATACTTTTGCTCTTCTAATGAGTAACAGGCAGTATATTGAATTTAAAAATTCTTGGCAACTATAACTAACCATTTTTAGCATTTGAAGGTCTTCCACTTTTCTGTTTGATTATCAAAGCCCACTACATGATATGGGCATTATTTGCCTCTTAAGTGGCAAACATATTACATATATTTCAATCATGACAACTCTCTGAGTAGCATGTTAATGAATATGGCCTTGTTAATGTATTTGGTATCAGTGGACTAGATCTGCTACACATGCTGCTGCCGAGTAAGTATGGACTTGCTGCTGTTTATGTTCAGTTATTAAGGCTTTCCTGTAGCTCAGTGGTTAGAGCGTGGCACTAGCAATACCAAGGTCATGGGTTCGATCCCAGGGATTGCACATACTCAGATACAAATGTATAGTATAATGCAATGTAAGTCGCTTTGGATAAAAGCGTCTGCCAAATGCATAAATGTAAATGTAATTTCACTTTAATGGCAATGAAAATGACCTACTAATTGCCATTAAAGTGAAATTACTGAACCTAAACATACAAGCTTGATAAAAATGCTCATTTTAGAAGAAAATTTCAGACGACACTTAGAGGCATCTAATGTCTTCATACATAAATCCAGTAACAGATCTAGGCTGGTGGAGCTGGGGGAGTAGGAGAGATCCAGGAAAGTAGGCTACAGAGAACACTGAACCAGACTATTTAAATGCTGAGCAAGCAATCAGAAATACAGTATGAAACTGTAAACCTTATGACAGCTAACAAACAGAAATAAATTAAACCTGTAAAATGTAAAGCAATGATCATTTTTTAATAATAGTTACCACATAATTTTTTTAAGCTGCAATGCAGGATGGGGTCATGCACAATATATAACATGCACTGTAAAAATATTTGTTCATATGACTCAATTTAAAAGGTTTTTATTTATTATTATTATTTTTATTATTAGTCATCCATGCATTCATTATTTCATGCCTTGATTACTGCAATTCACTATATTATGGACCAATCATCTATTGGACGTCTACAAATGGTTCAAAATGCTGTAGCCAGGCTGTTGACTGGTAGTCAAAAATTTGATCACATTACTCCCCATTTTAACTTCTCTGCACTGGCTACCGGTCAAATTGAGAATAGAATTTAAAATTTTTAAATCACTACACGGCCTAGCACCAAGGAATCTATCTGACATTCTACATTGTCACAAACCCATCTAGGGCACTTAAATCCGGCAACCTTGTGTTTATAGATCTAGGTTAAAACATTGAAGAGACCGAGCTTTTGCGATAACAGGCCCCAAACTCTGGAGTAGCCTACGTGTATTGAGCCGAATGGTGTCATCACTCTCCACTTTTAAATCAAAACTTAAAACGTATTTTCTTAATTTGGGTTTCTAATGTATTATTAGTTTTAAGTTTGTTATGTTATAGATTAAAATTTTTGTTTTTAATTGAGCATCATGATCTGTACAGTACTTTGGTCAACCTTGGGGAGTTTTTAAATGTGCTTTATGAATGAACGAAATTAATGAATGAATTTTTTAAACTTTTTTGCAAGTCTGATTTTTACAGTGTACATATCGGTTCTTTTTTCTTTTCTTTTTTTTTTGTTAGGACTGAGGGAACTTACAGAAGGATTTGACTGAGTGAATGCTAATGTTCCCTTCATCCATCCTCTAATTCTCCTGCTTTCTATTCTGAGAGCCAGAAGCTGTTGTAAGGTCACCCAGCACAAAGCTGGAATGATTGTAGGTGGTCTACCTCCACTCAATAAAAACATTACAGAGCATCAGTCTAATGAACTCAAGACAATGCTAATTACTGACTGAGAACAAAAGGTGCTTTAAGAATTCGATCCATGGGGGGCACGCTCAACACTAGCTCAACCATCATAATCTATTAGGAATATGTGGAGGTGCAGCATGTGTTGAGGCTAGTGCCAGGGTGGGTCAGAAGGGTTGGCGGTCTCAGAACCACGGATACATTCACCTGTGACAATCCTTTATGGATGCGATAAAATAAAGAAAGTCTCTCAAGGACCCGGAGAGCTGACTCTGCTCCCAAACGTCCCTGGAGACCAAGTGTCAGAGTTGTCTATCAGCAGCTTGAAAGGAAAAAAGAAGTGTGTTAGCGGGAGCTATTGTGCTGCCGTTGTCATTGACTGATCGGGCCTATTTAACGAGCTTTCACAGAGAATGAAAGCACCTGAATGGATGAAAGAGACAGACTCCCTGACAAACAAGGAGTCCACGGAATATTCATGGAGGATCTGCACAGGAAAGATTAATGTATTAGAAATTAAAATGGGGCTCAGACATTATGATCTTGCTCTAACACTTGGCCAGACCCATGTCACCCACATTCGCGCTAACACCTGAAGTCGGCACGCCGCCGCTGCCAAGGTGGAGAGAAATCATTAAACGATCCGCTATTGTATGAGGAGAATAATCTAACTTCACCCCAGCCCAGCTGACAATGAATAATTCCAGAGCCATTTGCAATGTTAACAGCACCTATCGGAGCCATCCGTGCCGTTATGATAAGAGTGGCAAATATGCATTTCAACAGTTGGAACAGACGCAACCTCACCGGCATTTCAAAGGACACCTGTCATTCATCTGAAAGACCTGTCACTCTGTGTCTGGCACCTGAGCCAAAAAGAGACGCAAAGATAATCTTGACTTCCTTTCCCATTTTCCCCACCGTCTCTTTCTCTGGCTCAGCTGTTTATAAAAAGCTGTTTCAAGTAACGTGATAAAATGTGATACAGTGCTGCATTGATCATTGAATCTAACTGACTGAATCACGTTGTACATGGTTCATTTAAATTAAGCATTTCAAAAATGTTTTATTCGAATCCCGGCACTGCATGTATTTTTGGAGCTAAAAAAAAATAAGTTAAATGCTACTGGTTTAAGTTATATGTTTGATTTTGTTTTTTTGTTTTTTATAGATATAAAGGAATAAAGATAAAGGAATGTTCCAGAATCAATATCACTTCATCAGGTCACATTTTTTCCATCTCCACTATTTTGCTCATCTTCGGTCCTCCATCAGTTGTAAGGATGCTGAAACTTATTCATGGCTTCAATGAATTCCTGATTAGATTATTGTAGTTCCCTTTTAATTGATTTACCAACTAAACTGATAAATTACTTCAATGTTCACAGCTTCCGCCAGACCACCTTCCGTATTCAACGTACGAAGAAAGCTTACGCTACGTCCTATGCCTTCCCTCTTCAACTTAAGGAAAAAGTGTAACTGACGCGACGCCAGTTTACACTTTCTTCGTAACTTGAATACGGAAGACAGTCTGGCTGAAGCTAGATATTTTACTTCATAACTTGTTTAAATATGGTTATTTTTTTACACAAACGCATCGCTTCAGAAGGCCTTTATTAACCCCCCGGAGCCGTGTGGAGTACATGTTTATGATGGATGGACGTGGATGGAAGCACTTTCTACAGCTCATATTTCTCCAATTATGTCAGAAATATGAATTATAAATTATGTCAGAAAGAAGAAAGTCATATACAACTAGGATGGCTTGAGGGTGAGTAAAGCTTGGGATAATTTTCATTTGAAAGTGAACTAATCCTTTAATCTTCAATAAATGTTAATTTATTTACTAATACGTTATTAAAATCAAAAGTTGTATTTGTAAAACTAACTAACTTTAACAATTATTAATAAATACTACACAAGTGTTGCTCATTGATACAGTTTTTTTTAACTGCTTACACACTAAATCCTTACTTGTCACACAATTTCTGAAACCTGACACTCAAACACCAGAACCACACACCAAATCTGCAAAACCCTTCACTAATTTCCGGTCTTCAACTCAGTTTTCAATTTCACAAAACACTTTTTGCACAACACAACACACAATTCTCTATGTAACACACAAAAATTTAATAGGAAGTATCTTGATTTCCTTTTCAAACACACATTGTTTCTGTCCAACTACACATGGTTGATGTATTTATTTTCTTTCGTACTGTGTAATACTGTATTCACAACCACAAATACTTACAGTAAAAAAATATATATATATATAGTTTGGTTTCAATCTTGTTTTCGTTTACCATTAATTTTTCAACATCACTCTGCCAATTACTTTCAATCTGTACAGAAAAATACATTGGAGCTCATGAAAGAAGAGCTTTAGGTTTTGGATAATTGTGTGTATATAATATATCCAAAAATTATGGCAAAGGTCTTTGCAACATAAAACAAATGTTTGCTTTTGAGATGTGTTTGTGACATTTTAAATGCAGTGCTTCATTTTACAAGAGATGTGAGGCATTTTCTTGGATTTGTGTGTAAAGTAAAAAAAAAAAAAAAGGCAAAGTTTTGAAAAGTTTTGAAAATGTAGAATGTCAGATAAACAGTAGTATAGATCAACGTGCATTATAGTTCCTCAAGCGTCACTGGTTGTAAACTTTGGAACAATCTTCCACAACATCTTGTGGTTGTCACGTTTGATCAAGTTATGTTTGAGTTTAGTTTCAGTTATTTTCTTTGTTGGTTTTGCTTTGTTTCCTTTTTTGTTTCCGTTGTTGGCATTTGATTCCATGGTTATTCATTGGTTGATTTATGCACCACACCTGTTTCTCATTTCTTTCTTTGGTTTGAGTTAGTATATATTGAGCCTGTTGTTATTTTTGTTTTTGAGATCTGCAAGTATCCTGAGTAGTTTGTCATCTGAGACTAAATAAACACTGTTGCAATTAGATCCTGCTCTTTTGTTTTTCTTCTGCAACTATTGGTGACAATTATTATTATTATTACAACTATTACTATTAATACAAGTTAAGCTCTGTGGACACAATCTGTCCATTAAGCTTAAGTGACATGTTCAGGAGCAATCATTTTGAGTCATTCATAATTTTATATATATATAAAAAAAAAAAAAATCATGCTAACAATAGTCTATAAGAAGTCAAGTCAAGTCACCTTTATTTATATAGCGCTTTTTACAATGTAGATTGTGTCAAAGCAGCTTTACATTGATAACTGGTACATAATTTGCTCTTAATGTCAGCTCTTAAAGAATAGTGTCAATGCGGGCAGATCAAAGCACTGTTGATTATCAAATGTCAAGTCAAATGTCAAGTGTCCCCAACTAAGCAAGCCAAAGGCGACAGCAGCAAGGAACCCAAACTCCAACAGGTGACATCAGGTGGCAAACAAGTGGCAAATAGGTGTTAAAATGGAGAAAAAAAAACCTTGGGAGAAACCATGCTTAGTCGGTGGGCCAGTCCTCCTCTGGTGAACAGTGCTTTGTTACGATTCAGGTTGCTATCATAAGTCCGATAGGATCGCAACATTCAAAGTATTTATTTCAGTTCCATCCAGTTGAGGATCATATTCATCATGCCGGTATGGACAGTTTGTTGAGGATCTGTGCCACTGGNTTTAACCACTTATCTTTTTTCTGTGCTTCTAATATGTAAAGCTGCTTTGAAACAATTACCAATTGTAAAAAGCGCTATATAAATAAATTTGACTTGACTTGACTTGACTTAATATCTACAGGCTGTCGGAACTAACACACCTCCCAATGCACCACACATGCACTGTAATGGACTACTTGAGTTTCACTATTTCTAATTTGAAATAAAATGGCTTGCAGGTTTCCTAGTTTCTGAAACTACATTTAAGCTTATTTTGCAGTCTGTGTACGTTGTCTTCAAAATAATGTTAAACGTTTTCAAAGCTTTAATTCAGCCAAACAAATCTAAAAAACATTTTAGCATATTATTAATTGTGTTAGTACAATACACATAATCACAAAGTATACTTTTCACTACACAAAATAAGTGTTTTTAAAGCTAAACTTTTCATTTGCATCTCTTCTTGTTCACTTTAATACATTTGTGTGTACGAGTGTACGTGAGAGTACGTGAGAGTATGTGAGTGTACGTGTGTGTGTGTGTGTGTGTGTGTGAGAGAGAGAGAGAATGAGAGAAAGTGAGAGAGACTAAATAAAAAACATTGACTTTTTACATAGTTTCTCAATAATTGATTTTTTTAAACCAAAAATTCTTCCATACTGCAGCTGTAAGAATTTTTAGAACATTTACTGTGCCATTATATCAAATTTATGGAAACTTATAAAACATTAATTTTTTTTACATGAGATACACTTTTACATAAAGGCCAATAAACACATCTACTGCATAACACTGAAAAAGTGTTCCAGTTTTTCTGAGATGTGCTCATGGCTTCATACGCTGGTCCTGTATGCCACCAGCAGCACCTGGCATTTACACTCCAGTGAAGTCGGCACACAATCTGGGTTTGGGCCCAGTCACTTTAACCCTACCAGCCTGTCCACAGGCTCTTCTCGCAGGGGAGGATGGGCTGGTCACAACGTGTTTGAGATGCTGGTGTCAGTCCTAAAGGCATGCTGGGAAGTCACACGCTTGGACAAACATACATGAAGAAACACATTTTGTGGAGAACCTTGTCCAGCTAAACAAACATGGTTTCTTTGAAAAAAAAAAAAAAAACATAATAGTGTTATTATGTAAAGTGTTTGTGCTAGACAGCAATAAGATTAAATAGAGATCCAATACAGACTTTTGCTAAAGTCTCCAGCTTCTTAGATGTTTCTCCTAAGAAAAAGGTTTCAGTAATCGCATATGTGTCTCTTCCAGAGCTTCAGATCTCAATCCAGAGATCTCAACCATGTCCTAAACCGTGCTCAGATATGGAAAAATCTCTGCAAACCATCACAAAGTGCAAAAGCAACACCATATTCACATTTAGCAGGTCTTAAAGGTAACTCTTCAAGTCTCATTTCTGTACCGTGTGCATTTAAATTGGGGATACAAATTCTCACCACAATTCAAAATATGACTACTTGGACAATTCAGTCCTAATCATAGTCACAAATTAGTGTTCCTAATGGAATCCTTCAGGAAAATAATTCAGCTTAACCACTAGAAACAGCACATTCAGCCTATAATTAGCTAATTTCAATTTTCTGCACTTAGTATGCTCAGACTCAGCTCCATGTTGAGAGACGTGCTACACATTGCAGCCTTTCTGTATCCATTAAAAATAGCATATGGACCTGTCAACACATCACGGAAGTGCGTTGTAACGATGCCATTTAGCTGCACAGACTGGCCTGCCACTAGAATGAATGTGTGCAGCTGATGAATGCCCACAGACATCCAGCGATAGTAAGACACACTAGGACATCTCCTGCCTGATTCCAAAAATGAGAGGTTTCACTGCATGTATTTTGTTTGTTTTTTTTCCCCATAAAGGTTAATACTACTTTCTGCACCCAAATTGCTATTTTTCATATTGTACATTTAGCTCAGATTTTTTTAAAACAGACTTTTTAAATGGACTGAAAATAAGTTTAAGAATTTGGGTATAAAAAAAATACTTTGGCAGTGTAGAGCTGCAGAGAGCTGCCAACACACACAGGCAGCAATGCTTTTGTTGTGGTATCATTGTTTGTGATGTGTGCGGAGAGCAGATATTGTTGTGCAGTGGGGCACAGCAGGGCAAGCTGCTATTGTTCAGGCTGGGTTTAAAAACACAAGCCTGGTTATCAATAACACACAGCCTCTCTTCAAGCAGTCTACTGTGCCTGACACCCCAGCATACCTTACTTTCAGACAGAATTTGCTTAATATATTTACCATTTGTTCAAAGATCCTTCTGCTGTTTAATGAAAGCATACTCATGTGCTTATTTGTTAAAGGCCTGTTGACAACAGGAATGATCGGCATGAAAATCCGGTCATGAAAATTTTGTATGTCTGTTTTCAATTTTTTTCTGTTCAGATGAACAAGGGCAGACAGGCTGAATAAAAATGCAGATTCAGATTAATTCCTGTGTCATCTTTTCATTAGGTTTGTTCGAGATGCATCGGCGCTGCACAGACCGATCGGCGTATGACATCTAAAGCCCTATTCGGACGGGACTAGTTTTCCAAACGACGTTTGAGTAACAATTCTTATCAACCTACATCTGTGATTTTATGTACGGATTCGGACGGGACTAACATCTCCGTGTTTATTACCGAGGTAGGAGTGTCTGTGTTTTACATGTGGGCATTTCAGAAGATCACGTGTTCATTTATCATCATGATTTAATAGAACTGGGTTCTTATAATAAACCCACTGGAATAAAAAGTTTTAACTTATATAATTTACACGTTTTGTAATTAAGTGCAGAAATGAAAGTACTCTTACCTGAAACTGATATTACAGTAGCCAGTCTTAACAGTTTACGTGATTTGGCTCTTCTTGTTGATTTATTTTTTTTATTTCTTCGCAGTGTACCAAACACATCTACATCCATTATCTGTGCGCAAAAAGCAGAAACTTGAATACCGGCGCGATAGCGAGAGATTGTACGGTAGTTCACGTTGACCAAAACACACAAGAAAAAGCGTTTTGGAAAAAACATTTTCGGAAATCTCAGACATTCGCATTCGGACGGGATTAGATTTCTCTGAGGACCGCCGAGTTTGACGAAAAACAGTAGGTAATTTGCTCTGGAATTTTTACAGAGGTCGTGTGAGAAAAAAACAGACATGGCAGATTCGGACGGGATTAAAATCTCAAAGTACGTTTGTGAAACAGAAATTTCTCTAACGTCCCCCTGTGAAACTAGTCCCGTCCGAATAGGGCTAAAGTACCACGAGAGTGATTCAAAAGAATAAGTCGTCTGCTCTCTAATCACTCTCGCGGTACTTTGATGTCATACGCCGATCGGTCTGTGCAGCACCGGTGCATCTCGAACAAGCCTAATGGTTCTTTAGTTCATGTGTTATCTTCTCTCATTGATTCATTGTCAAGTTATCAGTTCAGTTATTTCATTGGTTCTTGCTTCATTAGTTCTGTCTGTTCATTGGTTGTTTTTGTCATGTGATCCCCATTGTCATGTATTTAAGCCCTTTAGTTTGCCATGTTACTTTGTCGAGTATTAAAGTATGTTATGCTATTCCAGGTCATTGTCTCAAGTCAAATTTATAGCTCATGTTTGTTTTGTTTCATGATTTAGATTTATGTCATGGTTTCCGTTTCAAATTCTGGATTTTGGTTCACAAGGCTCGCGCGCACACACACAGAGAGAGAGAGAGAGAGAGGCGCGCGTTTCAGATAGCTCGCGAACTCTAAATTGATTTCTCTTTCGCGTCCTCAATGCACTTGGATGGACACATACACGCATTACGTCAGTCAAAATACCCCTCTCGTCAAATATTCTCCTAAACACATTCGGTTATGTCTTAATTGAACGGGGTGAGAATTCGGATGTGTATCTATCGGATCTATGCGTGCATGGGGTCTTACTCAAAGTGACAGCAACCTATAAACTGCTGTTGTCTGTCATGTAAATCAAACATCATAACACAGCTTTAACAAAGATTAATCTATATTAAATTTATACAGTGAACAGTGTCATTTTACATTTAATTATTACATTTCTGTACACGAAAATTAATACTACAGTTAGACCTTATACTTTATTTTTAACTTTATATTTATCTATGCTTGTAATTGATGTACAGTATTTGTTCTTTTTTACAGTCTGTTCACTTGCCTTTAATAATGTATTAGTTGGGCTAGTAGTTTCTGCTTACAGTAGTTAAAGTGGGCTAAGTGATAATTTTTTTTTTTGTGCTGATCCGAAAAATGATCCAATCCGTGACTTAGTAACCGTGATATGATCCGAACCATGAGTTTTGTGATCCGTTTAACCACTACCTTAGAGGGTGGAGCTTCAAGAGCTGATGCTCCGAGCTCTGGTGACAGAACAATCTCACGCACTAATGATGTCAGAAACACTTTGTAGCGGTGTTCAATTTGAACCGGAGTCTGAAAATAAAGCATACAGAGCCAGAGAATACATGCTGCATGGAGATAGAACAGGTTTAGTTCAGTTTAATTGCAGTTATAACTTATGATGTCATATTGCTTTTATCCACTATTAGTACAAGCCTGTTGTATCGGACCCCATCTGAATGATGGCCACATCTTTACTGATGAGTTTTATGAAGTTTATTGTAACTTACATCACACAAAACATGAAGCGTAAACATTTTCACTCCAGAAAAATCACCATACGAGCTGAATAAAACACAGTACAAGAACTGCGCATTAAAGTCTTTTATCTATAAACTCTCTCTGCCTTGTATTATCATCAACATACACAGCGAATTACACAAAAACACTCGTTACAAATAAAAAATATATACAGACCTTGTGCCTTTTCGGGGGTGCTTAATTAACTGGTAAACTTTATATCCATAAAACAATGTGTGCACTCTCCCTTTTTGTCATGACATTGTATATATCTAGCTGATACAGCGAGTAAATGATGGACTCTGTGCTTCTCACTCAGGGTGGTATCTACTGTATGCTTACAGGGCTGATCGTCACCACTCATGGACGGGGTTTCCCTACTCTTACGTAGGAGTAGGGGGAAATGTGAAACAGCATGTTCGGAGGGATTGATAAAGATTTATGGGGATTATAAAAAAAAAGTATTGGGTGGATTTTTAACATTATAGGCTGGTTGTTTACACACACTGTGGACACACATCTGTGTTCAAACACCTTATAAAAGTGAATTTTGCATAACAGGTCCCCTTTAAAGGTCCATAGTCAGTTATTCAGCTCATAAAAAGACATATTTCAGACATTTTAACTATAAAAAAAAAAATGTGTTTGTTTGTTTTCACGTGTAGTCAAGTCCAGTTACTTTTATACAATACAGATTGTTTCAAAGCAGCTTTTACAATGATAACAGGAAAATTATTCAAACAGAGTTCATTTTGGCTGTACAACAGCTCTACTAGAAAACAGTGCCATTGTTCAGCTGAAGTCAGTTCAGTGTTGATTCAGTTCTGTTGTAAAGATAACCAATTATCAAATTAGTTCATTACATCTATAAAGCAGTTCTGCAGTTCTGTCATCGTCCAGCTCAGTTCAGTTCTCATGCAGTCAATTCAATAATATTGTCCCCAACTAATCAAGCCAGAGGTGACACTGGCAAGGAACCCAAACTCTATTAGGTGACAGAATGGAGAGAGAAAAAAACCCCTGAGAAACCAGGCTCAGTCGGGGGGCCAGTTCATCTCTGGCCAACAAATGAACAAAGCGTAATTATGATTCAGGCTGCATCACAAGTCAGAAATCAGATTGTGAATTGGTAGCATTTAAATACTTTACTTTACTTTATTATCCATGTTGTGGAAAATTGTCTTCATCAGTATGGAGACAAAGCTGGTCATAGGTCTGTGCAGAGGGACTTGTCTGGTTCTTGAGGTCTTTGCTGAGAATCTGTGCTGCTGGCTGCCGTGTCAACGAGGACTTCACAGGGGATTGTCTAGTTGACAGGATCTCAGCTGACATTAACTGAGAACTACTTTAATATAAAAGTCACTGATTCACCATAGTCTGTAAGGCTGGAAGCTTACACTGCTATTTTAAACCAACACTGTAAACCCCAATGCTCAAAATAATTAATTGGTTTGAGTAGGACAAACTTAAATTAAACTAATAAGTACAGTCAAATTAACTTTTATAAGTATTAAGCACTTTCTTTTTCTTTCAAGTTCACAGAACTGACATATTTTAAGTAAACTGAACTGTTTAATTGTTTTGAGTTTTATGAACTAATTTCTTTTACTTTAGACAAACTTTCGTTTAACTGAAACTGGACTGGGATATCTATTTCCCAGCATGCAGGATAATTTTAAGTTAAATGTATGAATTAGTTTACTCAAATATTTCAATTTAAGAAAAATTAAAATGTACGAGTACAAAATAAAAATCTGCTAATTCTTAAGCTTGGAATTTCTTAACTTAAAAATTGATGCAATTTTTTTGAGTTTTGCAAACTTATTCGGGTTTACAGTGAATAATCAAAAAGCAGTTAAAGGATGACATGCATTATTAAATTATTTATCTGACTTCTCTAAAATTAATCTGACTTAATTAACCATTAGTCAAAAGATTCACTCAAAAAAAAAAATAATAATTATGGAAAAGATTAATTTAAAACAAATAATTGTTTACAACTAATACAGTACTTGGGCTAACACTGTCTGCTTGCACTATTTTAAATCATTACATCCCTTTGGAAAGTGTGGTGTATATTAGGAGCTCGACAGGATTAAGACCTAATTAACCTGTGATCTGCATGTGACAGCAGAAACAGAGGCTGAGCGGCTGACTACAGCCCTGTGGAAGACCAGATCAGCCTGGAGGAGGAGAAGACGGTCTGTGCCTCTGCACTCTCTCTGTACCTGCAGCATAAAAGGAAATGTGTAAGCCTAGGGCATCCTGTGATATTTCAACCATCCATTACGACCTGGACTACATCTAACAGAGCCAGACTGGGGGTCAGTGAGAAACAGAGGAAAGGGAAAAGAAGATCTTACAAGAAAATAAGAGAAAGAGATCGGTAATATGGAGAAACTGATAGCGAGAGAAAGAGTAAGGCCAGAATACTCAAACGTACAGACATGAATGCTTGGCCAAGGCATTCCAAGTATGTGGTCATTTTGAAGTTGCAAGAGAAACACTGGACAGTGAGTAGAATAAGATGCAATGCAATGTAAGATGCCTGCAATGTCTGCGCAAGCAAACGATGCAGTGCTATCTTTATTACTTTGTGCACTTGAAGTGTAGACAACTTTGCTGATATAAGGGCAGCATTCTAGTTTGATGTGTTGCCATGTCACATCACTCACTCTCAGTATAGATTTTTTTTTTTTTTTTTTCAAAGCATGCATTTCAGCAATATTGCCTTTAGATGTGCATTGTTTGGATTTGCTTTTAAGCATTAGCATCTAGCTAAACTCATTACATTAAAATTAATTAATACTTCACTTTAGAGTTAATGCGTACTGTAAAAAAAAAAATGCCTCACATTCTTAGCTATGAACTGCAGTCTTCAGGAGGCACGGGGCCATGCGATGCATGTGCGTCTAATTACAGCCATCTCTCTGCTCTATTGTGTTATATTACCTCTCCTTTCTTCCGCATTAAAGCCTAGTAGATGTGCTTTCATCCTGTCACTGTGCTTATTAAAACTTTACATATTCACAGCTCAGCAGGACAGATCCTTAATGAGCAGGAAAGGACTCACTAATGGAGTTTTTCCTGTCCGTTTCCATCACACAAACTAAGAGCAATAATGAGCAGGGTCCTAACAGAGGGACATGGCTAGAAAAGGAACAGTTTCTATATAGTGCCAGTCAATAATATTCTACAGCGGGGAGAGTATCATAAACTATTGATCGCATTTATAACTGAAATACAAAAGTGAATTTGTGTAAGATTATTGAAGTGCTCTGGACACCAATACTATTCCTACACAATCAATTTAGATCCATGATCCTATTTCAGAGAGAGTCCCATAACACACAGCAACTCATTAACTCTCACATCAAAATCCTGAGGGAAACCAATTGCCTATAGTGTGTAAGATGGTGGTTTTAAATAGGGCTCTGAAAACAAAATTTTAATAGGAAATTTTTTTTTTTTTTTAATCGTTCAGAAAAGTAAAATATTGTGTATTTATAGAAACTGAAACTGATGGGTGTGAATGACAAAGAAACAGCATTGCTCAGAGTATATTGCAGGGTAGATCGATCTCTGTGGGAGGTCCTAAAAGTTTTCTGTTGTTTGTAGCCCTTTTGTCTTCATGTATAAATTTCTGTCCCACAGACAGAACTTTGGGTTAAGATTCTTGAAGACTGGCACGCTAACATCACTGCTGAAGAACTGTGCTATACTACTACCTTCAATAAATTCTTCTCCCCTCAAGAACTCAGGTCAAGCTCACTTATTTTATGTATAAGAGAAATCGAATACATTGGTGAGCCACCCAAACAGCTGCTCGGCCAAATACAGCAAAATCTAACAAAAGTTTTATTTGAAATTACCATTAACTTATTAATAAAAAAATTTTGTTTGTTTGTTTTTCTTGTTCTGTTTAATATTTTAAAATTGGCTGTCAACCAATCATGAATTCAAATAGTCATCATAGCTATTTCGCAATGTCAGTGCACTGGTATTAGCTTTTGCATCTCAGGAGTTTTTCCAAGGATATGTCACCAACCGTTAAAGCATTACTTTCAGGTGGAAATGAATGGCGGGTTACATCCAGCATGGTGTGTGTTTTGAAACCAATGGAAATTGCAGGTTAGTTTAGTAAAGCCACTACTACTCAGGAAATGAAATAAAAATTTATTTTTTTTAATAATTAAGTTATATTGTGGCTTTATATATGGTCATACACTTGCATGTCATTGTTTTATTATAATTTTACTAAAATCAAGCTCAAATTTACAGATGTATGGTGAAGAAAAAAGTATATGATGGAGAAAAAATTATTTCTCAATGCTTTTGCGTTCCCTCGCAAATGTTTTGCGTTCCCCAGAAAAACTTTGTGTTCCTCGCAAAATGTTTGTGTTCTCCCGAGAAATTTTGCGATCAACTTACAGGTTACAAAGTTTATTGTAGCTATGTGGGCGCTTCGTTTTTTCTGTCGTTTAAAGGTGCTAAAGAGGATGTTTTGTTTTATACATTTTTGCAATATTACTTGAAACTGTCTTTAATAACTGATAAAAGACTATTTATTAGGTCCACTGAAAGGAATAATATTAATATACATCATCTGTGCACGAGGTAGGGCCTTAAAAACATCAGCCAATCGTTTATGCGATGATCGCGTAAACGATTGGCCCTCTGGCTTGTCAATCACTGCCATTACGTTCCTTGTGAGAGACGTGCACGGATTGGCCCTCTGGCTTGTCAATCACTGCCATGACGTTGCTTGTGAGAGACGGGCATGGCTGCGCGCTCCAGTAACTTTCCACACTCCACAGGCACCGCATGCAATGTTTTTTTCAGGAGACAGGAGTAACAACTGCAGATTATGAGTTACCTGCGGTGAGTCCGACATAATGAATCCACTAACACGACACAGCGAATGCCGGTGGTAAACAAACACTCGTGTTCCAATACTCCTGCACGAGTTTTGGGAGGCGTTCCCTCGAACTGAGCTGTGAAGGAGCGGGGTTGTTCTTACGCATGCGCTCATTTCAAAAACTCACTAACAGTGTTTGGGTTCTCAGTCGATGAAAAGATCCTCTGTATCACCTTTAATAGGCCTACATTTGGCCAAGATCTTGTGTCAAAAAAGATTAAGTGCTATGCACAGGCTGTATTGGATATGACAAGACAGCAAATACCAGGCGTGGAAATTTTCAGACCTGTAGATTGTTTGCTTTGTTCCGAAACAGGGACTTAAATTGTTACAATGTTGCATTTTCTTCTTGGTTCGGTTAGCTTTCACAAGGCAACATTTCAAAGCATACCAAAATGTGAATTTTTTTTTAATGCATTTAACACTTGCCAGACCTACGTAGGTCATCTGACATTTCATACAGTTGATGATGAATATGATGCAGGCTGGGTAACAACTCACTGTGTGATCGAGCCTATAGAAAGCAGTAAGAATGTCCATAAAATTCAAAATATGGGGGCAAACATTCCCCTGTTTAAAGCTGCAATATGTAGATTTTTGCCGCTATAGGTCGCCTATTCAAAACAAAGCCGAAACTTAGGAGATGTCGTCTTCACCTCACAGTCAGTGGAAAATAATTGGGACAGGACTTGGGCAGAAATCATGTTTATAGATGAGATTATTAGCATTACTGTAGTATGAAGCAGTGTTGGGGCGAGTGATGTTGGAGCTGAACAAGGCTACTGGAGCAATTGCTAACGAAAGAAGAGCACAACACGTCTAGCGTGCAGCGGAACTTTATAATGTCGCAGTCGCCGCTTCCACTTCTTCCGGTCAAGCGTATTAGGTAACACAGTGCTGTTTATCATATTAGATACATTTGACTGTTGAAAATGGCTGCATGATTTATCGCAATTTTATCGCACGTGATTTGGCGAAGGCTCCGATTATTTTATGCGCAGCTTGTCAGAGCTGTACGGCTCTGTGAACAGTAGTAAATGCTTCTCCATCTGAAAGCCAGAGGGTGCTCTCGCGCAGAAACTGCAATGCCCTGCTGTCGAAGTAGAACGCGTCATTCCAGGAAATCCCATACTATCGCCGTAGCTGAATAAACAGAAGATTTTAACTTTTTGATTGATTAAACATTACTAATAAACACATGACTGCCTTATTCTGTCTAAGAAGCCACATTATCTCACAGAAAGACGCTCAATTGTCGTTATGAAGTGAGTTTGGAGTAAAAACATTAAATGTTGTTTTTTGTTGGACAAGATATTAATAAATGCTTCTCATGTCTTGAAAGATGTTTGACGTTTGTTGCTTTTTCAAATGTACATTATAAGCGGCTCAAACCTGCAGTGCTTTCAGATGGATTAGCATTTGGAGCCATAGTTTATTGACAAGCCGCGCATAAAAACAAAAAACAAAAAAAACCGCAGCCTTTGCCAAATCGCGTGCGCTAAAATTGCGATAAATGTTTGCAATAAGATTTCTTAATTGCACTAAGCCAAATCATTTAAGTGTGATTTTTTCTAATCGTCCGATTAATCATGCAGCTCTACTTTCAGGACACAATAAAACATTTTGTGGCAAAAACCAAGACAATAATTTGTCGTTTTCAACCTATTGTTTACTATATTTACTTGCTTGGGCAGTGATGTTGTGGGTTTTGTTTATTTTGTGGTTGTAGGCTGTAGAACATATTGAAATAACTGAAAACATTTGGCGAATTGATATGGAACTGCAATGCGGTCAAGACCTGCCTAGAACTACTTTAGCTGTGCGATTCCCTGAAAATAATTGCACACCTTAGGACGTTGGTCAACCAATCAGATTCGAGCATTCAACAGC
>RJVU01075378.1:2635727-2650135 GCA_003731715.1 Anabarilius grahami
TTTATATATATATATATATATATATATATATGTATGTATTAGTGGTTCAACGGATTACAAAACTCACGGTTCGGATCATATGATGGTTATTAAGGCAAGGATCAGATCATTTTTCGGATCAGCACAAAAATGCAAAGTTACCCCAACCCCCAATTTTTTTTTATTACTTAGCCCACTTTAACTACTCCGATACCACAGCAGAAACTACTAGTCTAACAAATACATTATTAAAGGCAAGTGAACAGACCTGTAAAAAGAACAAATACTGTACACCAATTATAAGCATAGATAAATACAACATAAAGTTACAAATAAAGTATAAGGTCTAACTATAGTATTAATTTTTATGTACAGAAATGTAATAAATATAAAATTACACTGTTCACTGTATAAATTTAATATAGATTAATCTTTGTTAAAGCTGTGTTTTGTTGTTTGATTTAAATGACAAACAACAGCAAGTATTTATAGGTTGCTATCACTTTAAGAGTAAGACTGTGTGCATGCACACATCCGATAGATACACATCCGAATTCTCACCTCGTTTAAATAAGACATAACCGAATACTTGCCGAGAGGGGTATTTTGACTGACATAATGAGTGTATGTGTCCATCCAAGTGCATTGAGGATGCGAAAGAGAAATCAATTCGGAGTTTGCGAGCTATCTGAAATGCACCTCTCTCTCTCTGTGTGCGTGTGAGCCTTGTATGTGCTTCTGTGCGCACCGATAACAGCGTGGCGTGTGATACCGAATTAAGTCCTCCCTAAATCCCCCTAAAATCAGTGCTGGGTAGATTACTTACAAATGGTATTAAAGTTTTTGATTCCAAATTCAAGACAAAAATTGTAGTTAGTAACATAATCCATTACTTTACACATTTATGGTAGTATAATCTGACTACTTTTTGATTACTTTTAGATTACTTTTGACCTGAATTTGTTTATCACATTGATTTGAATAGGATAATTTTGTACCATATTGGTATAAAAATACAAAGGGAATAAAAATGTGTTTCATTCTTTGTTATAATCAACATGAAGTGCATTAAATATTATATTATGTCAGAGTTTTTGACCTAACTTACTGACTTAAAATCTCAGGGGGTACTTCGAGCAAATACAGTGCATCCAGAAATTATTCACAGCACTTCACTTTTTCCGCATTTATGTTCAGATCTCTCCAGAGATGTTCAATCGGGTTCAAGTCTGGGCTCTGGCTGGGCCGCTCAAAGACATTCACAGAGTTGTCCCGTAGCCACTCCTATGTTATCTTGACTGTGTGCTTAGGGTCGTTGTCCTGTTGGAAGATGAACCTTCCCCCAGTATGAGGTCTAGAGCGTTCTGGAGCAGGTTTTCATCACGGATGTCTCTGTACATTGCTGCATTCATCTTTCCCTCAATCCTGACTAGTCTCCCAGTTCCTGCCACTGAAAAACATCCCCACAGCATGATGCTACCACCACCATGCTTCACTGTAGGGATGGTATTGGCCAGGTGATGAGCGGTGCCTGGTTTCCTCCAGACATGACGCTTGCTATTTAGGCCAAAGAGTTCAATCTTTGTTTCATCAGACCAGAGATTTTGTTTCTCATGGTCTGAGAGTCCTCCAGGTGGGCTGTCATGTGCCTTTTACTGAGGAGTGGCTTCCGTCAGGCCACTCTACCATACAGGCCTGATTGGTGGAGTGCTGCAGAGATGGTTGTGCTTCTGGAAGGTTCTCCTCTCTCCACAGAGAAATGCTGCACCTCCCTGACTAAGGCCCTTCTGCCCCGATCGCTCAGTTTGGCCAGGCGGCCTGCTCTAGGAAGAGTCCTGGTGGTACCAAACTTCTTCCATTGGAGGCCACTGTGCTCACTGGGACCTTCAATGCTGCAGAAATTTTTCTGTACCCTTCCGCAGTCTCGGAGGTCTACAGACAATTCCTTGGACGTCATGGCTTGGTTTGGATTTACCACAGGTGGACTCCAATCAAGTTGTAGAAACATTGATGATCAGTGGAAACAGGATGCACCTGAGCTCAATTTTGAGTGTCATGACAAATGCTGTGAATACGTACATGTGATTTCATTTTTTATTTTTAATAAATTTGCAAAGATTTTAAACAAACTTTTTTCATGTTGTCATTATGGGGTATTGTTTGTAAAATTTTGAGGAAAATAATGAATTTAATCTCTTTTGGAATAAGGCTGTAACATAACAAAATGTGGAAAAAGTGAAGCGCTGTGAATACTTTCCGGATGCACTGTATATTAGGTCAAAGAGGTTCAGCTGACAAAAAGATGGGGAATGCTTGCATTACATTACATGTAAATGTGAAATGATGTGAATTTGTACATTTTAATATGTTTGAAAGACAAAAGCCTTCCAAAGACAGTAATATATGGTTAAATTATTTACTGAGTGATAATTAAAATTAGGGCTGTACGATTTATCGTACGATACAAAAAATAACGTTAAACTTAAACGCGATTATCGCTTAAATTCTTAGTGCTATTATGAAATCGCAAAGGCTGCGATAATTTTTTTTATGCGCAGCTTGTCAATGAGGTTTGGCTCTCCATATGCTAACAGCCTTTGCCAAATCGTGTGCAGTTTAATAGCACTAAATTGTGCAGCCCTAATTCAAATAATAATTAATGTGTTTGTCATGAGTTGATTAGATATGCAATGAACGTTGCTATGTTGAGACACTTTTAAAAAAATGCGATTTCTGTAAATCCAGTGATCAAATGCTGCACTCAAAAAAATGCTAATTTCAGTTGTATAGTAAAATTCCATCAAATTGAATTGAATAATCCTTACATATTATATCATGGATTAAGAATTTTAAATGAGTAAAAAAAATACAGCTTAAAACAATTTGCATAAATCTTAATAGAACAAGGGAATGGACCGTTTCAGTTTATGTGATTTGCATTCGTACATTAAAAAAATTTAAATATGGTTACATTTATGAATATGAATCACATAAACTAAATGGTCCATTCCCTTGGGCCATTAAGATTTATACAAAATGTTTTTTTGTTTTTTTTCTAATTTAAGCCCTGGTTTTAAACTGGTTTTGCTTCAGGACTTTATATTGACTGGAAGACACTGTACAAAAATAAACAAAAATGTCCTGATAAAATCAAACATTCAAATTTAGGCTAATATTATCATGCACTGCATAGTCCCAACAATATGCAAAGATAGTAACATTGACATGACAAAAACATACATAAACAGCAGCAAATTGTGAGTTCATTTGTAAACCTTTTCTTAATTTAGTTTGGGTCACATTTTATTTCACACTAATGCATTGGCATAACAAGTCATTCCCGGGCCAATATGCAAAGCCCCCCTACCCCCCGTCCCCCAAGTACAAGAGACATTTAGACGTTCACTGTAGCGTATCAAGAGAATACCATACCAAACAACACCATAAAAAACACACACTAAGTTACCCAACAACTTTTCACAACCAGAACAGAAGTAACGAAACAAAAACAAAAAAAGTCTAACATAACCAAGGCTCAGCCAATGTCTAAACTACTGCATGCAAACACAAACGATCTTGGCACGGCAGCCCAAAATATAAAAACAAAAAACTACTCACTCATTTTGGTTGCGTTCTCCGGGCCTTTATTCGGCAAATACATCCGCTATGTCAGTGGTGTTTAATTCACGGCTTCGTGCATTCTCAATGATAAGAACTGCCAGTCAGTCTGTTCTGCAACATGGTGCTCGGAAAATAATTTTTTATTATCTTCAGTTTTGAAAATGTATATATATATATATATATATATATATACATACAGTGGCTACGGAAAGTATTCAGACCCCCTTACATTTTTCACTCTTTGTTATATTGCAGCCATTTGCTAAAATCATTTAAGTTCGTTTTTTTTTTCCTCATTAATGTACACACAGCACCCCATATTGACAGAAAAACACAGAATTGTTGACATTTTTGCAGATTTATTAAAAAAGAAAAACTGAAATATCACATGGTCCTAAGTATTCAGACCCTTTGCTGTGACACTCATATATTTAACTCAGGTGCTGTCCGTTTTTTCTGATCATCCTTGAGATGGTTCTACACCTTCATTTGAGTCCAGCTGTGTTTGATTATACTGATTGGACTTGATTAGGAAAGCCACACACCTGTCTATATAAGACCTTACAGCTCACAGTGCATGTCAGAGCAAATGAGAATCATGAGGTCAAAGGAACTGCCTGAAGAGCTCAGAGACAGAATTGTGGCAAGGCACAGATCTGGCCAAGGTTACAAAAAACTTTCTGCTGCACTTAAGGTTCCTAAGAGCACAGTGGCCTCCATAATCCTTAAATGGAAGACATTTGGGACGACCAGAACCCTTCCTAGAGCTGGCCGTCCGGCCAAACTGAGCTATCGGGGGAGAAGAGCCTTGGTGGGAGAGGTAAAGAAGAACCCAAAGATCACTGTGGCTGAGCCTATAGATGGGAGATGGGAGAAAGTTGTAGAAAGTCAACCATCACTGCAGCCCTCCACCAGTCGGCGCTTTATGGCAGAGTGGCCTGACGGAAGCCTCTCCTCAGTGCAAGACACATGAAAGCCCGCATGGAGTTTGCTAAAAAACACCTAAAGGATTCCAAGATGGTGAGAAATAAGATTCTCTGGTCTGATGAGACCGAGATAGAACTTTTTGGCCTTAATTCTAAGCGGTATGTGTGGAGAAAACCAGGCACTACTCATCACCTGTCCAACAGTGAAGCATGGTGGTGGCAGCATCATGCTGTGGGGGTGTTTTTCAGCTGCAGGGACAGGACGACTGGTTGCAATCAAGGTAAAGATGAATGCGGCCAAGTACAGGGATATCCTGGACGAAAACCTTCTCCAGAGTGCTCAGGACCTCAGACTGGGCCAAAGGTTTATCTTCCAACAAGACAATGACCCTAAGCACACAGCTAAAATAACGAAGGAGTGGCTTCACAACAACTCCGTGACTGTTCTTGAATGGCCCAGCCAGAGCCCTGACTTAAACCCAATTGAGCATCTCTGGAGAGACCTAAAAATGGCTGTCCACCAACGTTTACCATCCAACCAGACAGAACTGGAGAGGATCTGCAAGTACGAATGGCAGAGGATCACCTAATCCAGGTGTGAAAAACTTGTTGCATCTTTCCCAAAAAGACTCATGGCTGTATTAGATCAAAAGGGTGCTTCTACTAAATACTGAGCAAAGGGTCTGAATACTTAGGACCATGTGATATTTCAGTTTTTCTTTTTTAATAAATCTGCAAAAATGTCAACAATTCTGTGTTTTTCTGTCAATATGGGGTGCTGTGTGTACATTAATGAGGAAAAAAAATGAACTTAAATGATTTTAGCAAATGGCTGCAATATAACAAAGAGTGAAAAATTTAAGAGGGTCTGAATACTTTCCGTACCCACTGTATATACAGGGATTAAATTGGGCCGGGGCAGTCCGGGGCTGAGCCCCGGCACATAGGCTTACCAGGGCTCGACATACGCTTGTCCGGGACTGAGGGACAAGTGGATTTTTTGATGTGAAAGAGAATTTTACTTGCCTGACCAGATAAGTAGCTTGATTAAAATGTCAATAACAACCAAAACGCAAGAATGATTCATTTAGCTTAAGTAGCGATAGTGGTAGTGGATAGTAATATATGTAGCCTAATGTATATTGGCGGTGATAGCCTATTGCGCTGTTGAGGCGCACGTAACCTCTTGAGGAGAATTCAAAACAAATGAGCTCTGCTCACACAAAGAACCTCAGTTATGATGTTGCAATAAAAATTCAATATATGGGGTTTTTATAGCTAGCTATTTATGATATATGAGAAAGTTAAGCATCACCCGACCGAAAGTGCTGAATTCCTGAATATCACCTTGATTGAAATTGACACTAATTTAATACAACAGTTCAATAAACAAGTAGTTAATATTAATCACTTACGTTTTAGGTGCAATATTGCCTGTTTTTTGTTCTATTTTAGCAGCGAAAATAGTTCCAAACAAAGCAGAACCAGCGCATCTCACAGCTACGCTCAGCCGTTTCGAATGATTCAGCATTTTGAACGAATCGGTTGAGTCAAGTCAAGTCACCTTTATTTATATAGCGCTTTTTACAATGCAGATTGTGTCAAGGCAGCTTTATCATCAGCAAATCATTAGTAACTCTAATGAGAGCAGTCTCAGTAGTATGGTACGGTCTAAATCCTGACTGGAAATCCTCACAGATATTATTTCTTTCTAAAAAGGAACATAGTTGTGATGAAACTGCCTTTTCTAGTATTTTTGACAGAAAAGTGAGATTTGAGATCGGCCTGTAATTGACTAATTCTCTAGGATCAAGTTGTGGTTTTTTAATAAGAGGTTTAATAATAGCCAGCTTAAAAGTTTTTGGTACGTATCCTACTGATAAAGATGAATTAACAATATTAAGAAGAGGATCTATGACCTCTGGAAGCATCTCTTTCAATAGCTTAGTCAGTATAGGGTCTAACATACATGTGGTTGATTTTGATAATTTAACAAGTTTAGACAATTCTTCCTCTCCTAAAGCAGTAAATGAATCGAATTTTTCCTCAGGGATACTACAATGCACTGTCTGACACGATACTGCAGTAGACGGTTGCATGGTTATAATTTTTTCTCTAATATTTTCAATCTTGCAAGTAAAGAAGTTCATAAAGTCATTACTGCTGTGCTCTTTGGAAACATCAGAAGTTGAAGCTTTGTTTCTTGTTAATTTAGCCACTATATCAAATAAATACCTAGGGTTGTGTTTATTTTCTTCTAAAAGTTTTGAAAAATAGGCAGATCTAGCAGTTTTTAAGGCCTTTCTGTACTCAATCATTCTCTCTCTCCACGAAATGCGAAATACTTCTAGTTTTGTTTTCTTCTAGCTGCGCTCCATTTTTCTGGCTGCTGTTTTTAGGGCCCGAGTGTGCTCATTGTACTATGGCATTGTATTAATTTCCTTAATCTTTTTTAAAAGCAAAGGAGCAAATTAATCTAATGTGCTGGACAAGACAGAGGCAATAGTTTCTGTTGCAACATCGAGGTCTTCTAAGCTGTCTGGTATGCTAAGGCGATGAAACTGATCAGGAAGATTATTTATAAAGCGATCTTTAGTGGTAGAAGTGATGGTTCTACCATATTTATGGCAGGGAGGCAGTTTAGCCGCTTTAACTAAATGTAGTATACACGAGACTAGATAATGATCTGAGATGTCGTCACTCTGCTGCAGAATTTCAACGGCATCAATATCGATTCCATGTGACAATATTAGATCTAAAGTATGATTACGACAATGAGTGGGTCCTGACACGTGTTGTCTAACACCAATAGAGTTTAGAATGTCTGTAAATGCCAATCCCAATGAGTCTTTTTTATTATCTACATGGATATTAAAATCACCAACAACAAGGACTTTATCTGCAGCTAGTACTAATTCTGATAGAAAATCGGCAATTTCTTTGATAAAGTCTGTATGGTGTCCTGGTGGCCTGTATACAGTAGCCAGCACAAATGTCAACTTACATAATGTTACGTAAAGCACCATCACTTCGAAGGAATTATATTTGAAAGACTTCTGGCTGATACTGTAAATATTACTATAAATTACAGCAACACCTCCCCCTTTGCCTTTCTGTCGAGGATTGTGTCGATAATCATAACCTTGAGGGCTAGACTCATTTAAAGTAATGTAATCGTCCGGTTTTAGCCAGGTTTCTGTCAAACATAGCACATCTAGATTATTGTCTGTGATAATATCATTTACAATAAGGGCTTTTGAAGAAAGTGATCTAATATTTAACAACCCAAGCTTTATCATTTGTTTATCATTATTATCTCTATTTTTTTTTGTTGAACATCCATTAAATTTTTACCATTAAATGGTTTTGGAAGTTTTTTGTTTTTACTAATTTGGGGTACAGACACAGTCTCTATGTGATAATATCTAGGTGTGAGAGTTTCTATGTGTTGGGAAATATCTGACTTCTGTAACGTGAGGCAGCTAGCAGGCGGTCGGTTTAGCCATTCTGTCTGCTGCTTTTTCCTGTCCTGGGCCCCAGTTTGTCATGTTTCAGCTCTAAGACTATGTGCCATATTACTAGAGAGAAAAGCAGCTCCATCCCGGGACGGATGAATACCATCTCTTTTCAACAGGTCAGGTCTGCCCCAAAAACTTTTCCAATTGTCAATGAAACCTATATTATTCTGCGGACACCACTTAGACAGCCAGCCATTGAGTGATGATAATCTGCTAACTATCTCATCACTCCGACGAACAGGAAGAGGGCCAGAGCAAATTACTTCCCCTGACATTGTACTTGCGAGTTCACACACCTCTTTAATGTTAATTTTAGTGATCTCCGACTGGCGAAGTCGAACATCATTTGTGCCGACGTGGATAATAATTTTAGAGTATTTACGATTAGCATTAGCCAGCACTTTTAAATTTGCTTTGATGTCAGGTGCTCTGGCTCCCGGCAAACATGTGACTATGGTGGCTGGTGTCTCTATTTTCACGTTCCGTGTAATAGAATCGCCAATAACTAGGGCACTTTCAACAGGATTCTCAGTGGGTGCGTCACTGAGTGGGGAGAACCTGTTTGATGTTCTTACTGGAACGGAAGAGTGGTGTTTTCCGTGGCTTGGGCGCCTCACCGTTACCCAAGTGCCCTGCTGCGCGGGTTCTACAGCCGGAACCGAACAATGTGCAGAGTTCACTAAGCTAGTCGCATCCAAAACAGTATCTGAAGCCCCTGCATTCTTACTATCCTCGATTAAAGTTTGGATGCGTGTCTCTAATTCTGAGATTCTCTCTGTCAGCCTGACTATTTCCCTACATTTATGACAAATAAATGTCATAAAAAATGTCCCTTGTCGCTGACAGAGAGAGCTATGCTGAACATGTGACAAATGGAACAGGAAACAATTCTGGGAGAGGATGACTTGACTCACCGTGTTTGTAGACTGATCCGAGTTACCACAGCTGTTTGATGAACGCGTTGAGAAAGGAGCGCGCGAGAGACTGATGACAAGTTAACAAGCTGGCGAGATGCAAACGTGCTGTAACAGTGATTTAGATTCAAAGATTACAAGCTAGCGACGTTGAGTGAAGATTCAATGGCCCAATCATAAACAACTGCTTAATTCTTGAATGATTCAGCCTTTTGAATGAATTGTTTGAATAAATTAATAGGTGGCTCACTCATTAAGACGGTCACTTGCCACCATCTACTGGCGGTTTAATTTCATGTTTAAAAGTATAAATTTCCCACCAACATTTCTTATTTGTATATTCAAAAATATTTTAAGAATCTCATAACATTATTGAATGCAGTTGTACTTTTTCAGTGTAAATTATTTAATTTGGTAACAGCCCTATAGTGTCTTACTATTTTAATTTATCAAATATAAGAATTTGAAATAAAAGATTAAACATAAATTTAATTAGATTGGGGGAGGGGGGAAATGCACTTTATAAAGGTTAATTATTATTATTATTAATTAAGGAATTATTACTATTATTAT
Organism: Anabarilius grahami; assembly: GCA_003731715.1. NCBI lineage: Eukaryota > Metazoa > Chordata > Actinopteri > Cypriniformes > Xenocyprididae > Anabarilius > Anabarilius grahami. The sequence continues at coordinate 2,645,259 of RJVU01075378.1, forward strand.
AATGTAACTATTATATATAATAACTATTAATATAAAGGAATATTAATAAAATACCCCCAGGGTAAATATGCAGATTTAAATATATCACTGCTGATAAAACACTGATGAGAATGTTGCTTGCTTCAGAATAAATTATATTTACAACACACACAAAAAAAATTAAAAAATTTTCCAGGCAAGCTAGTTTTTTACTCCAAGGGACCAGCAAAAAACAAAAATTAATGTCGAACTCTGTATTTTGTATTTTTATTCTCTTCTTTAATATAGCATCACTCTTATATTTGATACTGACACAAAGGAGAAGGCACAGGCCTACAGAAAGATTTTATTGTCATCAGATGTAGCTTTCACACTGTTACAATAGGACCAGCCGGGAGACAGAAGATAACCATACCTTCTGTCCGGGTTGGTAAGCAGGGGCTTCAGAGCGTCGTAGATCCGCGACCATCCTGCGTCTACGAAGGGCCCATGGTAGCTGGTGATGGGCTGAGTCCCAGACCCTCTCGCTCTCTCGGAACCAGTAGTCAACTGATGGTACGTAGGATGGTTCCCCAGACCAGGGGAACAGTGGGGGTTGGTAGCCAAGCACGCACTGGAAGGGTGTCAGGCCGGTGGTAGATTGGCGGAGGGAGTTTTGTGCGTACTCGGCCCAACCCAGATACTGGTTCCAAGAGTCCTGGTGGCCATGGCAGAAGGTACGGAGGAATCGCCCAACTTCTTGGATCTTGCGTTCCGTCTGCCCGTTCGACTGCGGCTGGTATCCCGAGGAGAGGCTCACGGTCACACCTAGGAGTGAGAAGAAGGCTTTCCAGACCCGTGAGATGAATTAAGGTCCTCTGTCGGATACGATGTCTTCGGGGATTCCGTAGTATCTGAAGATAGTGTTGAACATAATTTCAGCAGTTTCCATGGCTGTGGGCAGGCCTCTTAGAGGGATGAGTCGGCAGGATTTAGAAAACCTGTCCACAACGACGAAGATGCAGGTAAATCCGTTGGAGGCTGGGAGATCTGTCACGAAGTCAACTCCTAGGTGTGACCAGGGTCGGTTGGGAACGGGCAGAGGAAGAAGTTTGCCGGATGGTAAATGGTGTGGGCTCTTGGACATGGCGCATTCCTTGCATCCCTGCACGTACCTTCTGACGTCGTTGGCCATGTTGGGCCACCAGAAGCGCTCTTTCAGCAGCGAGAGGGTTTCATTGACCCCCGGGTGGCCAGTGCCTAGTGAAGAGTGTGCAGAGTGGATCAGTGGAGTGCGCCGCGCTCGGTTGATGAATTGCAAGCCCTGGGGGCAACCCGGCGGAGTGTTGGTGGAGACATTGGAAGGAGGGAGAGTTTCTTGAGACCAGGTGTTGGGACTAACGATCATTTGTTCAGGCAGGATAGACTCAGGTTCTTCAGCAACCTCATCTGGAGCATGGATGAGAGACAGAGCGTCAGCTTTGATATTTCTGGAGCCAGGACGGTAGGAGATGGTGAAGTTAAAACGTGTGAAGAAGAGAGCCCATCGGGCTTGTCTGGGGTTGAGCCTCTTGGCGGCTCGGAGGTACTCCAGGTTTTTATGATCTGTTAGGACTAGGAATGGATGCCGAGCTCCCTCTAACCAATGCCTCCACTCCTCGAGAGCCAGCTTGACAGCTAGGAGTTCTCGGTTGCCGATGTCGTAGTTCACCTCCGCCGGGTTGAGCTTGCGGGAGAAGAAGGCACATGGATGGAGTCGGCTCGGGTTCCCCTGCTGCTGTGACAAAACCGCTCCAACTCCAGTGGTGGAGGCGTCGACTTCCACGACGAAAGGTTTGTCAGGGTCAGGGTGCACCAGGAGTGGAGCGGTCGTGAAGGCTTGTCTCAAGGTGTTAAAAGCTTCTGTGGCAGATGGAGTCCAGGACAGAGACTTGGGCTTATTGCGGAGGAGGCTTGTGAGTGGACTGGTAAAGGAACTGTAGTTATGGATGAATCTTCTGTAAAAGTTGGCAAATCCGAGGAAACGTTGGAGCTCTTTGACGGTAGTGGGTGTTGGCCAGTTCTGGATAGCTGCCACCTTCCCCTCGTCCATCCGGATGCCACTGTGATCGATGTTGTATCCAAGGAACTGCACTGAGGGCTGGTGGAATGAGCATTTCTCAGCCTTGAGGAAGAGCTGGAAGGCCCTGAGGCATTGCAGGACCTCCGCAACGTGGCGTTGGTGGTCGGCCATACTCCGGGAGTATATCAGGATGTCGTCAATGTACACCAGCACGAACTTATGGAGAAACTCCCGGAGCACCTCGTGGATAAAGTCCTGGAAGACAGAGGGGGCGTTGACCAGGCCGTACGGCATGACCAAAAATTCGTAATGGCCGGTGGGCGTGACGAAGGCGGTCTTCCACTCGTCCCCCTCATGTATCCGGATCAGGTTGTAGGCGCTGCGAAGGTCCAACTTGGTGAACACAGTGGCTCCGCGGAGGTGTTCCAGAGCTGCTGAGACGAGAGGAAGGGGGTACCGAAATTTAACAGTGATGGCGTTGAGAGCTCGATAATCGATGCATGGCCGCAAGCCTCCGTCCTTTTTCGCCACGAAGAAGAAGCTGGATGCAGCAGGGGAAGTAGATGGTCGGATGTATCCCTGAGCCAATGCCTCCTCGATGTAATCCACCATGGCCTTCTCCTCTGGGATGGATAAGGGGTAAATTTTACCCCGTGGCACTGACTCACCCGGAAGCAGGTTGATGGCGCAGTCCCATGGCAGGTGTGGAGGCAACTTGGAGGCTCTCTTGGGGCAGAATACGTCGCTGAAGGGGGCGTAGCAGGACGGGATGTCCACAGATCGTTTCTCGAGGGGACTCTCAACGGATGTGGCACAGACTGGAAGAACGTTGGAGCGAGGAGACTTGGGAATAGGCAGGTCGGAGAAACACTTGGGAAAGCAGGTTTCGCCCCACTTCAGGACTTCTCCAGTATTCCAAGAGAGGATGGGGTTATGTTGCTGCAACCACGGGCGCCCTAGTATCACGTCAGCGGTAGAACCCTCCAGAACCAGTAGTTGAATGTACTCGTGATGCAGCACTCCGACTTGTAGATGAACAGGTTCCGTGATGCGGCTGACTCGTCTATTACTCACAGGTTTGCCTGTTATTGAGTGGATCTGGTAAGTGGTCGGCGTGCTCTTGGCCTTGATGTTGAGCTGATGACAGAGGGCGCCAGAGATGAAATTTCCCGCTGACCCAGAATCGATGAGACCGGATACTGGAAGAGAAACATCAGCCGCAGTAAGAGTTATAGTCGTGGTGAGTGGCTTTTGCGTCTGGAGAGTAGAGATAATGGCACTCACCATAGGGCGTGTAGGGCATGAGGAGAGTACATGCCCTGGTAATCCGCAATACAGGCATAAATTCTGGGTCAGCCTTCTCTGTCTTTCTGTTGGAGTCAGCCGTGATGATTCCACTTGCATGGGTTCTTGGGCTGGTTCTGGAGTACTGACGGATTCTGGCCGGCAGAGGAAGATGTTGTGGAGGTTCTGACCCTGGTGCTCTTCGAGACACGACTGCATACGAGTGGCGAAGCGTATAGACAGCTGGATGAAGCGTTCGAGCCCGATGGTATCCTCGTATGCAGCGAGATGCAACCGCACTTGAGGATCCAGTCCTTGACGGTATGACGTCAGCAGCGCTTGTTCTTTCCATCCACTCCGAGCCGCGAGGGTTCTGAACTGCAGAGCATATTCATAAACAGACAACTTTCCTTGTTTCAAGTTATACAGTTTCTCACCGATAGAAGAATCCCAAGATGGTTTTCCAAACACTTCCCGGAAGTGTTCGACGAAGCCTGAATATGCCTGCGTCACTGGATTGTTTTGCGACCAGATGGAATCGGCCCACTGTAAAGCTTTGCCAGAAAGTTGTGAAATGATGAACGCTACCTTAGAGTAGTCAGTGGGGAACAGGTGCGGTTGCATCTCCAGGGTCAGAGAGATTTGCAGGAGGAATCCATTGCAGTCCTCCGCCGAACCAGAGTAGGGCGCCGGTTTGGCCATGGGACTGGCGTACGTGGGCGGTGAGGAAGAGGTGACGGTGGATGTGGAAGTGATGGCGGGAGCTGGAACTGGCGGTGGCGTTGGTGAGGGTGGTTGCACATTGAAAGTACGACGAAACGCGTCCACCAAATCCTGGAAAGGATCCGATTGACTCATGCTTGTGTTTCGCTGTTTTGGTCTGGTCTTCTGTTACAATAGGACCAGCCGGGAGACAGAAGATAGGTTAACAGGTAGTTTATTGAACACAAGCAGAGTATATGGATGACAACAGGTGAGTAAACAGATGCAAGTTCGTGACTAAGGAATGATATGAAGAATGACACAGTCCTTTTGTGGTTGCAGAGTGACAATGGAGAATGATACTTGCTGAATGGAGTAGATGACTTCAGACAACACTTCACACCAGATAGAAGACGAGGAGAGGAGCTTGGGTACACGGAGTACAGGTAAGTAGCAAGAGGAGTCCTTGAGGTAAGCATTCAGGTAAGTCCTTTGATGTAAACGAGACCGGACAATGTGACTGTGTGTGAGTGTGTCTTAAGTAGTGCTGGTGATGAGCGTGCTGATGAGGTGCAGGTGACGGTGATTAGTATTCCGGGGATGGTGTGCGCTGTGATTGGACGGTGCTGGAGCCTGGCGTGTCTGTGACACACACTACCAGCATCTATAGAATGATTTTGTTCAGCATTTGATTGTTCATAGCAGAGGGCTCTCTCAACTTGTTATATTTTAGTTTGTCAATTGATATGATTAGTCTTTGCATACACAGGCACCCCTCGAAAGCCTGAAACTACAGAGCCCCCCCAAATAACAAATCCCAATTTAACCCCTGCATATATATATATATATATATTAATATATACATATATAT